>CAUYRT010019279.1:0-23358 GCA_963574885.1 Lepilemur ruficaudatus
AATCTGTCTTTGCTGGTGGGGCTCTGGCTAGCAAAGCAAATGTACCAGCTCAGCCGGGCCATGTTGGGGGAAAGGCCAGGCCTGTTGGCACACACTACAGAGCTGGCACAGGCTTTGTGGGAGGCTGGCCTAAGCCACAGATGGTGGCACCAGCAGTTCTGTTTGTTCTTCAGCCCCTGGCAAAGCCTGAGCAGATTGGGTTCCTGTCCTACCGAACACAGATGCTTCCTTCTGAGCCCACCTACCCAGGCAGCACTCCACTTTGGAACAGCACAGCCTGGGACAAAGGAGGACTTGTCCCTGAGAGCCCCTTCTACTTTTTGTTCTCATGGCCACTCCACTATCTCTCCTCGGTCCAAATTCATTTTCTCTCCCCCCATGAAGCACAATAGCATGTTGTCCAAGTGAAGCATACTTACCATATGAACAAATGGCTTGATGATAATAAGTACTTAAGTATTTTCAGACATCTGATTTCATTTCCATAGTTTTCAACAGACCTGCAATTTAATTCCAATTCTTGGTTGCAAAGGGTATGGGACATCCGACCAGCAGATGCAAAGTGTGTCCAACCAAAGCGCCCTGACAAACAGCACTCAGTACTGGCAGCTGCAATAGGACCTGAAGGTCTATTTCCTTCCTGTCTTGTTCTTCTCCATTTTGAAGCACTCCAGAGCATTCTGCCAGCTTTTGTAAGGAGCACCTGTGTTGTCATCATCGTTGAAGTTCTGGGAGAAATCGTTTGGTCATGCTTTTCCATGCAGCCACTGTGCCCACAGACCCTATGAGAGCCATCTGGGAGTATCTGCGTGGTGATCGAATTAGAGGCTGTTTTCCTGTTCCAAAGAGAAAGTTTTGGTTACATTTTTGAGTTTTTAAGGTGAAGGTATTAAAAGGCATGGCCAAGCTTGTCAAAACACTAACTGTAGACATAGTCATGCTTTCACATACATAAGCAAGGACCTGGGTGGGCGCCTCTTGCCAAACTTGGGTGGGGGATCTTGATTAAATAAAGGCCCTGGGGAGAGTGAAACCAACTTGGAGGTAGACCAAACGAGACAGAAAGATATGGGCAGCTACAGGATTCTTCCAGAAATATAAGGCATTTAACATTATGGCATAGCAGACGGTATGTTCTCCAAAACTAGGGTTGGGGAGAATGATAAAGTGTCTCGCGGAGCTAGGTGCTTGATATTTCTGCTTTGATTTGTTGCTAGGAAAAAGAAGTACATGGAGTATGTGAAAGTGTGGCGTATTAGAAGAGACCAGAGACAATAAAACAGTCGAGGATCGGCCCGTGTAGGGCGGGTTTTGTTCTCCTCTGGGTGTCTATGGGACTCTCCTATGCTCTTAACTTCCACCTGAGTTCATCAAAACACACTCTACTCCTTTGGCTGGCAGGAGCAGCGCTGGTTTTAGTGACTTGTTTAGAAGGGAGGGACAGCCGGAAGGTTGTGTTTGTTAAAGCCCAAGCAAGTGGAGGTAAATGCAGGTGTGGTGAGGAAGTGTAGCTGGTTCACCCCTCCCAGTAGGCACAAGGCCAAAGTCAGCAACTTGCAGATTCCCTTGCCGGTTCTCCCACCCAGAGGTCATTTTAGTGCATCTAGCACTGCAGTTGAGCAGAATGCTGCAGTCAGGGCGACATGCTGTGCATTGGAGCTGTGTCCCAAGTGCGTGCCAATCAGATCAACACTAGCCTTCACTGTCTGTGGCTGCTGATCTAGAAAAGAATTTATTACGTGGCTGAGGTCCTGTCCTAAGCCCGACTCCAGTGCAAAGAGCTCTTCTCCTCCCCATCCCGTCAAATGTCTCTCTCCCCTTTACTCTTCACTCTTAATTGGCTTTGGGTTCCCGTGCTGAAGCAGAGTTTTCCTCTATCTCCTGTTTGCTGCTTTGGTTTCTCTTCTTCCAAGCCACCTTGGTAACAAGGAGAGCTGTTGACAGGGCAGGTGGAGGAGGGAGAAGTGGCTGCCAGGCTGGGGAGTGACGTAGGTTGCCTTTACCTGGAGACTCAAATCAGTGATCAGCCAAAGTCTGCCCTGACATACATAAAGAAAGATATTTTACCTCAGTTAGCAAGGCTGTATCCTTGTCTATAAGAAACAGACAACCAAGGAGCATCAATACTAACTCTGTACAACAGATAAGATCAATGCGATTTTAGTGGAAGGGATAGACTTTAGACAGTAGGAAGCTCTCAGTTGGGTTCTTAACATGAGAGGATTAAAAGTCATGGCCAACTGAAAGTTCTGGATTTCTGATTAGTTTTTCAAAGTAGGCTATGTTTTTATCTTATCTATCTTATCTTATCTTATCCTATCTAGGAAGGATTAGGTTCATTCCTGTCAACACCCTAACCATAGAAGGAGGTTGCACGTGCATGGTCAAGGAGCTGGGTGCCTATTACCAGGCTTGGGTGGTAACATGGTAGGAGAAGGTCTTCAGTATAAAGGTCTCAGAGAAGGGAGCTGTGGGTTGGCTCTGGGTCTTATTTTTTAGTCTGTGGCCCAGATGTTTGATTAGAGAGCTTGCTAGTTAAGTTTGATGGGTGGTAGTAGTAAGATGTGGACCAGATGAAATGGTCTAAATAAACTGGAGAAGTACTCAAAATGAAGTTCATTTAGGAAAATGTAGAATTATACCACCAGTTATGAACAGCTACATGGCATAAGAAATACCTATGGATGAGCAAATGTGACGGATCTGGGATTGAGGATGAGGCTGGTATCAATCAGCAGTGCAGGGCTGTGGTTGGAGCAGCCCTGTCAGGACTGCAAATAAAAGTTGAAAATACAGGGGTTGTGAGGCATTGTCTTCCCTTATAACTATCATCGGTCATATCTTTTCTAGGATATCCTCTAGCCCCCGAATCTTCAGGCTAATAAGGCCTGGGTAGCCTTGTAGACTGATTCACAGAGAAAGGAATTCGGGACTTGAACTTGTAGAGAATAACTTAGAATTCGTAATTATTTCTTAGTATATGAAAAACCCTAATGCAAAAACCAGTGCCAACTCTTAATCTTCAAGGATGAAATGGAATTTCAGTCATGTTTGGTTAGATACTTCCACTTGCCTGAAACTGGAAGTCAATAAATGTTAGAATGAGTTATTGAGGGAAGGTTCTGACTTTTTTTTTTTTTTTTTAAAGACTCTGTTGCCCAGGCTGGAGTGCAGTGACAGGATCATAGCTCACTGCAACACTGAACTCCTAAGCTCAAGGGATCCTCCTGCCTCAGCCTTCCGAGTAGTTGGGACTACAGGCATGCATTACCATGCCCGGCTAAGTTTTAAAAATTTTTTGTAGAGATGAAGTCTCACTATGTTGGCCAGGCTGGTCTTAAACTCTTGGCCTCAAGCAGTCCTCCCTCATTGGCATTCCAAAGTGCTAGGATGACAGGTTCAAGCCACTGTTGTGATTTTTTGATGAGATTTTCAAAGCAGGCTATGTTTTCATCTTGTTAAAATGGATTAGGTCCATTCCTATGTCCCTACCTGATGGCTGAGAGGTAGAATTAAGTTTTCTCACCCAGAGATTTCTTGAGCCCTGTCTGCAGACATCCACGTGCGTTTACATCCCTGGAGGTGCTCCCTGCCCCCAGGAGCTGTACCAGCTCCCCACCCCGTCTGTGGTCCTCTTTTCCAGGGCCTAGGCTGGCTGGGGCTGTGCAGATGCACTCATCTAATTGGATTGCACTTCTTTGTTCTCTTATCCCTTGCAGTATGAATTTAAAGCCAAGAACATCAAGAAGAAGAAAGTGAGCATTATGGTTTCAGTGGATGGTGTGAAAGTGATCCTGAAGAAGAAGAAAAAGGTAAGAGGCTCTCAACCAGAAACTGAGGTAAAGAGGGAAGCTGGGACAGTCAGTGTGGGATGCCTCTTCCTTCTAGGGCACTGTCTAGACAGGATCCCTCCCTTATCTGGAGAGCTCTTTTACTCTGACCAGTACACTGCAGCACTGAGAGGCTACAGTGGAGCAGAGAATGAGGCAGGGCCAGTGGACCAGTTGGCTTGGTCAGTCCTGGTGTCCCAGGCGACAGGAGTCACCTCCCATCATCCCTGTCTTCAAACCACCTTCCCATTGTCATACCTTTACCTTTGAGTCTTGCTCTTGGGGAATATGTTCAGTGTAAGTGATTTTAAGTAACAGGGTTCAGGAGAGAGAGAGGAAGCTCCCTCAGTAGCTGTCTTCTGATTGCTGGGGCAACCCTCAGTCCCACCCCAGGTGCCCACATTCCCCCTTGTGTCCTCCTGTTGCAGCCTGTATTTAAATAGACTCTCAAGACCCAGCCACTGCTACTGTCCAGCGTGTAGGAAGGGTGGGGCTTGGCTGAGGTGGGAGGAAGAGGATGGTATTGATCCATTCCATGGGCATTGCTCTGAGTTGGGGTGAGACTAGCAAGTGAGCATATGCCTAAGCCTTGTCTGTTTTGGCTTAGCTGTGTGTGTTGTGGCAGAATAACGCGTCTTGCAAAAACTAGATTTGTATTGGGGGGGTGGGCAGTGTGTGTTTTCATTAAAAAAAAAAAAAGGAAAAGAGCTTGTCTGATTGAGGGTATATCAGGAGAGAAATCTTTTTTTTCCTTCCTGCTTCTTGACTCTGCTGCTGCCTTTATTTATAATGCCCCTGTTTCACGTTTATTGATAGTAGCACCATAGTGTGGTACTGTAAAGACCTCTTGAGCTTTCCATCTAAGTTCCTCTTAATTCAAATGGAGTCAAGGCCAACCTTGAGACTGGAGTTGACGGGGAGAGTTGGAGGTTATGGAAGGCAAAGACAAAAATCCACTTAGTGGGTGACATGAATTTGGAGAATCGTATGGTTGAGAGGGCTCTTAAAGGGTACTTGTCTTATCAATCCAAGGACTTAAATCTTCTCTATAACATCCTCACAGAAGAGATTGTCCAATGTGTGACTGGACACCTCCAGTGATGGGAAATTTACTGCATCTGAGGCAGCCCATCTCACTTCTGGACAGCTCTAGACAGTTCCAAAGGTCTCTCATATATTAAACCAAAACTTGTTCTCTCACGTTCCCTAAATGTCTTTAGGGGTGGTTCTGGAAAGTGTTTTATGGCTATGAGGTTGGACGTATGTAGGAAAAAAACGGATATACTGTTTATAAAAAACCAACTCCTTCAAAATTCAAAAGTGTAGGAAATTTATAATAGCTTATTAAATACCTCCACTGTGGGGACCATGGTCGCCATCTCGTTAGCCTGGGTTGTCTTTTTTTGCCTCCTCCCCTCCCTGCCCCTTACATACGTGTCACAGTGGTTGGAGTGTTGTCTTCCCAGGTGTTGCTGAGCAGGACAGTTGCCAAAGCAAGCTGAGGTTAAAGAAACTCCAGGTGACAACAGTGCGAATGTGACCCAGGAGATGTCCTCAGAGGAAAGAATGGGCCGGTGCAGCCCAAGCTCATGACTCGGGGGCCAGGCTGAATCCTAGCCTGGCTTTTGTCCCCTGTGTCAGATTGCTGTACTCAGCCCTGCATGCCAGGGGAACTGGTGGCCTAGTGTGCTCATGTTTCAGCTGATAACATAATTGCCATCTGTGGGCATTTTCCAGTCTATAAGGTACATTCACACACGTTACCACTCATCTCATGATCAGTCTGTGTGGACGTTTGTGTCGGTCAGTGTCATGGCACCGTGTCACCTGGGGAACGTAGCCGCACAGATGATGTCCTCACTGGACCGCCCACGTTCTCGCCAAGGGCTGAGCTGTTCCAGAATCAGAAGCTCAGACTCATCACTTTCAAAGCTGTGAAACTTAGGATGCTAGCTCACACCCGCAAATCTCAAAAGAGGCTAATGTCTAGACCAAGAGTTTCTTAATTTGCTCTGAGACGTAGAACAGTCTCTCAGACCAGATACGGTAGCTGACAAGTACGTTTTCTTTCCGTTGGAGGCTAGTGACGTGAAGGCAAATCATTCGAGGGTTGCTGGGCCAGTGCGGAAGCCGAGCCGGTCAGCTAATTGTATGACAGGAATGTTCGCTGGCCTCGGGCCCCACAGTGAGTGGATCTGCTGATATTTCTAATGGCCTTGTTGGGCAGATGCCGCTTCTGGAGTCAGTTTGACAGCCCATGCCAGGGTGTGCCTCTGTGACTCTCTCGCGCCTGTGCTCCCGCCGCTGACACTCCTAGAATCTCCCCACTCCCTCAGTGCCTGTGCACTTCTGACTGACTGATCTTTGTTCTCTTTCAATTAGGTTACATTTCAAGGCCCGCTGTCCTAGGGGCTATTCTGTCCCTTTTGGGTGACTTAGTATAGCTCTTATGTCATCCATTATGGGGCAACTTCATAGTTTTGCCCTAAGGGGACAATCTTATTCCCCTCCCCACTGTCTCCTCCATGTGTCGTGTGCCCTATGTGGTGCTGTCCCCATTTTGCATGTGGGACAACTGTGGTTAGATGACACAACACGTAGGGCAGCAGTGTGCTGAGGTGTCTCCGGGGCGAGAAGCCGTCCCCCTTGCACTGGATAAAGCTAAGCTCATATAGCGGCTGCCCGAGGGAGTACGTGGGACCTGATGACTCACTTTGAAACTCCATCCTCCAGTGCGGGCTCGCCCTCCTGCTGGCCCAGAAAAGAGGTGATTTGGCAGGTCTTTCTCCGATCTGATTCTTCTGATGCCAGGCCTGGGAAAGGGGACGCTCCCGCCGTATTTCTTCCTCCCATGCATGGGGTCCATTTCAGGACCGTGGCTGTGATTTGGATAATGCCTTTAATCACCGGGTTCATTTTACACTGCCTCCGACAGATGGATGCACAGTAACAGCAATCAGCCTCTTTGTTGTTTTGTTCCCATGTGACAGTCCTCTGGTATTTGAGTGCCGCCTCCACACTCACACACTTGCTTTCTCTCTCTCTCTCTGCTTAACGAATTGAGAGGGGGTGAGAGTAGACACGTCATCATGTAAATGCACAATTTTCAACAAGGAAATGGAGCAGATTTTAATGAGGGACATCATGATTAAGAACTAGAGCTCATGCCAGGTCGCTGTAGGGATAGAAACAGCCACAAGGCAGCAGTACCATGTATGGCCTGACGTTCCCTCCTGATTAGTCAGCGCCTGTGCTGTACCAAGTGGTAAGAATGTTGAATAGTCTTCTCCTCCAGCAAACAGCATGTCATACTGGTGGGTCAGTGTGACAGGTTGGGAGGAACCCTCGGCTGAGATAAGAAGACCTGGTTCCAGTCCTAACTCTACCCTTTCTGGCCGTATCTCTGAGCAAGTTATTTTGCCTGAGTTTCAGCTATAAAGCCAGGGGTTGGATTAGGTGATCACTTTAAGTTTTCCAGCTCTAGGACAGGAGGGGCCCCTCTGAGATCCAGCACCTCCTGAAGCAGCCACTGAGCCTGCTTTCCATTCCTAGCTTGTCTACAACTGGTGAATGGTGGTGTGCTTCCTGGACGAGGAGACAAGCCATGTTAACAGGGGGTCCTTGCCCTCCAGTGAACTTTTTAAGGGCAGGGGCCATCTTCGTGAGCCCAGCACTTAGCTGGATACCTGACATGTGTAGCAGGTTTTCAATAATCCTGGCTGTTGGCTAGCCGGATGAGTAGACATTATTTGTGTGTGTGATAATGTCATCAAATTGTGAAGATGTAAATACTTAGCAATTGAATCAAATGAAGTCTAGTTTGCTACTTTTATCACATTCTCCTCTCTCTTTTTCCTCCTGCCAATTTGCCAGTTTAAGAAAAACAAAAAAATACAAGGATGAGAGCCTTTCCCAAACATAGGAAGGCTTCAATAGAAATTGCTAATTTCTGTAGCATCATGTATAGGACTTATTCAGGTGACTCTTATCTTCAGGTGCATTATACCAGTGTAGGCACTAGCCAAATATATTATAATCATCTCTCATTGAGATGTAAAAACCATCTTTTTGGTTATATTTAACAAGTATCTAAAAATGCTGTCATCTTGAACTGATGCCAGCAGATAATGAATCTCAAATTCCTTATGAATCTTGGTTGAATTTGTGGTGTGAACCCAGCTACTAAGATAGTTAGCTGTACTTTGTCTCTCAATCAGTACATTTTTTTTTGACTCCCAGCTAGGCCCAAGTAATGATCTTTTCTGTGTATGTAGAAATACATGATGATTTATTATAATATTGGAATCATACTCTAGCATCATTTGCTAGGGAGGAATCCTGAATAAGAAAGATTAGTCTTGAACTTCATCCAAGGGATTTTTCTAATAAAGGACCCAAAATGCCTCAGTTTCATGTGGTTTCTCTTATAAACCAGTAACTTTGTTGAGATGCCCTAAGGCAGCATTCTAGAAAGTCTCCATTGTTCTCATTAACAAATATTCATTGTGTATCTACCATGTCTGAGGAACTGTGTGGATTATATAGGGATGTTAGATATGGACTCTTTCCAGCAAAATTGTTTTTTGGCGCTATATGCGTACGTAGGTCTATTGCAGGTCTTAAACGATTGTATTATAGTTATTTATCTCTTTCTGTCATAGGTTGTGAGCCTTTAGGGGTCAGGGACCATGTCTTCTCTCAAATGTTATTTTATTTTTGGGGGAAGGTGGAAGACCAGAGGGAGCACACTGAGGTCAGTAATTACACATGAAGATGGTAATGAGAACAGCTAGTGATAATAGCTAACACTGACTTTGAGCACCTACTGTTTTCCAGGCCTTATTTGGTGCACTGTACGCTTATTAAATCCTCACAATCGTCCGATAGGTAGATTCCATTCTTATGCTCATTTTGCAAAAGGAGATTGAGCAACTTGCCCAAGATCTCAAATCCTGTCCATGTTTGTCAAGGTTCGAACAAGGTCTGTCTTGCTCAAACCCCAAGCGGGTTCTTTCTGCTACTCTCTTGCTGTGGGTGTGTAGTAATCTCTTTAGACTCCTTTAGCTAAAAGCTACTCTATGGGAAATGTCTAATTAATTAATCCAGAGTCTTTAACTTTTAACCTGTATTCTTTTGTGGGTGTATCACAGCACAAGGAAACTATTTTCCTGCCCAAACAGTAGTGTTAGTTACTATGGAAACACAGAACCCATCTCTAACTAGGTAAGCAAAGGAGGCACTTGGAATTATACAGCCAGAATTTAGGAGAAGGGCCTTAAGAAATGATCTGGTCTGATCCCCTAATTGATTAGATGTGGCAACCAAGGATAAGAGAGGTCCAGGGACTGTCCCTAGGCTACCCAGGTAGTTACTGACAGAGCCCGGGTATGAATCTAAGCCCTACACCTAGTCTTCTTTCCACCATGTTGTGTTTCTTGGCCTTCTTTGTTTTCTGGTACTTTTAAAACAGGTCTGTTAGTAATTGCTTGCATTATGCAAGGATTTATTAGTGCTTCAGGTTTGAAATGCATTTTCCTATATCCACGGCTTATACCTGAAACTGGGAGATAGCTTTATTTTCAGTCTAATCTCATTCTGTCTAGAAGCATGGAGAACTTTTCAAGCTGAGTTTATATGGCCTTTGGAAGTCTTTTAAATTTTTGTTATTCAATTTTTTAAAAAGAAGTCACCATTGTTAGGTGCGTGAATAATGGTGAAACTTGCAGACTCTGTGATGTGCCTACTGATAATTTCCAGTAGGGATAGGAAATAAATGTCAGTACAAATTTCTCCTCTACTTTTGAGTTCCTCAGGAAGGGCTTCAAAGACGCCATATCCATTCCCAGGTTCCAAAAGGAGGCAGGACCACTGTGATAATTATTCCCGAGTCTTGTTTTCTGTTGTTGGCACTGTTCCAGGCAGACCTACCTCTAAACCAGTTCCCACATAACACTGCTTGCCAGGAGCCTTTGGAATGGCAAAATGGCTGTGAATTTCCTTGAAGGACTTGACGTGTGCACTCAGTAGATAAAGGAAAGAGAAGATCCCGTATCAAGGTTGTGCTTACCTTGTTTGCGGTCAGACAAAAGCCAGCATAGCGAGCCCTGTATACTCTTCCTCTGTTGAAAACAAAGCACTTCCTGGCAGTGGGAGTGAGTGACTTTGATTTCATCCTTTGTTGTAGCAAAGAGATCATGGGGATAGAGGCAGAAGAGTTGGCTTTTATTTACCACTGGACCCAGTGGCTTTGGAGGGAAATAAGTTAACTTCTCTGAGCCTCAGTATTCACCTTTAAGGTGGAGAGCAGTTTTAATAATCTAAAATAAAGCATTATGAAGAAGTTCTTTCCCTAAATGGTGGAAAGGACTTTTTCCCCCCATATCAACTAGGAAACTTCTTGTGAGAATCAAAAAGGAAGCAGATAAAGATGACTTTCCTGTATCTTTCCTTCCTCACTGTCTCCCTTTTTGTGTTAGTCTGTGTTCTCTAAGAACAAATGCTGAGACATGTTAAATGCCTGTGGGAGAAGATGGGAGGCGTCTGGGAGAGGCTGGGATGGCTGTGAGACTGCAGGGCAGGTCTGCCCCTGGGTGCAGGAGAAAAGGAAGGAAGGATGGTTGAGAAAGGTTCTTAGACTGCAGTGTGGTCTGAGGAAGGCGTGGCAAGACCTCAGGGATTTTTGAAGCCAAATTCGTCATCTGTCAGGAGATTGCCACATCTCCCAGGAACAGGGCTGCCTTGGTATCCACGCATGGCCCCTGAGTGGAGGTGATGGTGGATTTCAGAGTGCAGCAGCTGGGGCCCGTGGCCAGACATCCCTGTCATTGGAGGTCTGTGGGCTACGCTCTTGTGACCACACCTTCATTTCTCCAGAAAAATTTGACTCCCCAGTATATGAAGTGGAGCCTTCTTTCAAGTTAAGCTACTGTATCTCATTGACTTTTTAAATTACCTTGGAGCAAGGAATTCACAAAGAGAGAAGAGAAGCAGGAAGGAGAGGTACAGAGAGAGACGGGTTAATAAGCTCTAGTGCCGAGACCTCCTAAAAGTGCCGCGGGCATCCTCAGCAGGCACAAAGGGGATGGGAATAAGAGAGAGGAGTCACACGTGATGTACTCACACAGAGGTGGGGTGTGGCAGAATGCCAGGCAGTTGCCCCTGGGCACTGACCTGTACCAACAGGCACTCCCTCCCCACTCATGATTTCTTCCCCCATTCCTTTCTGTTTCTGGAGCCAGTGATGAGGTAGATCTTCATCTCCCTGAGCACTTAGCTTATTGGCCTACCTGCTACTGCTGCTCCTAGTGCTCATGCTCCCAGTGGAGGCCATGCAAGGCCCTGCCTGAGCCTGGACTCGAGGTGGAAGGAGGCCGAAGGCCACCCTGCTCTGCCCAGGCCTGCTGTTTGAAGTAAATAAGGCTTCGAAGGGCCCCCTTTCCCCAGAAGGCACCCAGAGGTGCTGACAGCTTTAGAAGTGCATGCCCCCTCCTTTCTTCCTCCTCCTTCCTTCCATTCCCATCCGAACTGAAAATGTCTTCATTTCCTGCTATGCCATGGAGACCATAGCCAATGTTGGACAGTGAGTAGCAAAACTGAGATTTCACCCACAGAGCTACCAAGACTCAAAGTCCTTATTTTCAAGCATTTATAAAAGGGGGGGAGGCAGGGGGACTCATGTATAGCTTGGAGCTATGCAGGATTTCTGACACTGTTAAACTGAGTTTGGCTATAGTTATTGTTGAGTAATGTAGCTCTGTCCTGTCTGTGGTTGAAGCCATCTTTGATTAATAATACATCAATCTGGAAAATTAAGTTTCATTCCTATTTTCCGTATTTCAAACATTTTTTCCTAAATTTTTTTCCTTAGAAGAGTAATTCCATATAGAAAAGTGAGTAGGGGATGGTTTGTGTTGTTTCCTTCTTTAAAATACGTAAAATACTTGCAAAATAGAGGAGCTAAGAGAAACCATTTTAGATCAAGGCAGAAGGAGAAAATTGTTCTTAAGACATCGGTGACATACATAGAGACACGTGAAATATGTGAAGCGGAGCCTCCCTCTCAGTTAAGCCATCCGTCATACTGCATTGCCTCTGAATTGGACCAGAGCAATGGAGTCAGCACTAGTCTAAAAATCAGGAGAATTTGGTTCTAGTCTTGACTGGGCTACCAACTAGGGATGACATCTTGCTTTAGTGACAACACTGCTTAGAGTATTATTTGACAGAAGTAGGGTAGGAAGATGTTGAGTGGGTGTGTAGGAGAGGTGGAGACTCTTTAGCTCTAAAGTTCTTGGATTATCATTCAGGCCTTGAGGAGATTGAGTTAAAAAGCTCCAACACATTTGCCTTGGGTTCTTGAATAACCAAAACATTGGTGAGTCCCCGCTACCCCAAACTTGTCGGATTATCCTAATAATTTCCAGATCTTGTCATAGATTTAATATAATTATCCAAAGATTACTGTAAGGCCTTTAAAGGGAGGAGACTGGATTTTAATGGGATTTATTCAGAAAAGGAAAATAAGTAGGTAAAAAGAGCTTTGTGGTTTTTCCCCCTTCTGCAGGATATTCCATATGGGTGCTGGGACATCTTTTAAAAGTAAAGTATTTCTGGCTTCTGTAGACCCTGCCAATGTTCATTCTTATTAGATTAACACAAGATGCCCCAGGAGCCTGGTTTCCACATCCTGCTATTCAGGTCTGCCAGAGAAAGAAAATATTTGGTCTGTATTATTTTGCCTCATTATTCTTTCCTTTTAATGCATGTTTTAGTTACATTCTTTAAAATTGCAAGGAAGGGCCTTACCCAGGTCACCTTTGATGGAGGCGTATCATGGGGCTCAGAGGGACCACGAGCTGGTGCTCGGTGCATCCTCTCTCAGCGTTGCAGCCGATTTGAGTGGAAATATATGTGTTGGTCATAAAAATGGTCTGCCGTTATTGGGGGCTCAGCCTAGACTCTGTCAAGGGTTTGATATTCCCCAAAAAGGGGAGTTGATTGGGTAGAGTTGGATCTTTTTATTGTAGAGCTCAACGACTGGGCATGTGGATGTCAGTCCCTCAGGGGTGCTTGCCCTCCCTGTGGTCCGTCAGGTGCAGATCTTCAGGCCCATCAGTCACCATCAGGTCAGCAAGGCTGGTATCATTATATGCACCCAGCATAAACCAAATCGCCTACACACAGACGATCTCTGGGGCTGCTTTCCTCAAAAAGGGACCATGGATGTGGCAGTGTCTTGGAGTTTCATGGCCTCTTTGGTACATTGAGTCATTTGCTCCTCTACTAACTTTGAAATGCAAAGCAGAGCAGCAGGGACACTTAGGAGCAGACTTTTCTGAATAGTAAGAATGTGAGAGCAGTGAGGATTCAGCCCCTGCTGTTACTCACCAAGTGTTACATTCACAGCAACCACTCATTGAGTGGACTGAGGGTGAGCCCTCGCCAGGGACAGGGGTTAATAGGATCATGGTCAGTTAGTTGACTGTCTCTGGAATGTCAGGGGACCCTCCCTGTGCCAGGCCTTGCTGAGACTCCAGAGGAGTGTGCAGTGTTTGCAAGAGAGCCTCTGGTTGAGGGCTTCTATTTAACCTTTCTTTGGGGTACAATAGTGGGCTCTCAACTTTACGGTCACATCAGAATCACGTGAAGTGTTTGTTAAAGCTACAGATTACGGAGCCTCACCTTAGACCTGCTGTATTCATGTCTCCAAAGAGGTGAAGCTCAGGCAACTGTAGTTCTTAGAAAAGTCTTATATGCATACATACATATACACACATGCACACATATATGAACTAGGCTTTTGCTTCTGGGAAGATGGAGTAGATGCACTTTTCTCCATTCCTCCTGCTAAGGAGAGCTGAAAACCATGGAAATTATATGTAAAATAAACATAAGACTCTGAGAGGTGGAGAGAAGGCAGCCTGGCTAGAACCCAAGGAATTACATAACTGTGAGTTCCCTGGGTTTTCTTTTCACCTCTTTCATATATACCAGACTTGGAGCTGAAGAAGCTGGCAATCCAGAAGAGACTTAAAAGCCCCAACCAAAGCCTGCTCTCTCAAGCCCAAGAAGGAGAAAGGGGCAGCACAGCGAGGCAGACAACTTTTAGACAATAACCACTCTCTTCTGGCCAAATAAAATGGAAAACCAGCACCCACCCCCCGCCTGCCCAGGCCAGCAGTGGCTGAGCAGGAGCCTAGACTTCCACCTTGCTGGGCTGTGATGCGGTGCCACAACCACCCCACTGGGTGGTGTCGCAGCAGGCCGAGAAGGGTGCTGGGGCTTTTGTCCCTGCCAGCTGGTAATGAGTGTCCCACACCACCCGCCTCGCCCCTGTTTCCCTTGTGGTATCAGAGGAGACCACATGGAGAACCCAGACTGCCACCACTGCGCAGGGACAGTGAGGCCCCTTACCATACATATTGTCAGTGGGGGCCACCTGGGAGCAGTAACGAGGCACTTCTGCCTCCCCAGGACAGGTGGTGTCAGTGGAAGCTAGTGGGGAGCTGTAACTGCCATTCACACCCACCAGTCACAGGAGCCCCTTTCCTCCTTGGGTGTCAGAGGCCAAGTGGGAAACCCCCACTTGGCAGAAATACAGTGGCATCTTCTTCCTTTTCTTGTTTGAGCAGTGTCACAGGGAGATAGTTAACACAGAAAGCTTAAATAACATCCAGGGCCTTATAATACTCAAAATGTCCAGGTTTCAATAGAAAATCACCTACTAGCCCCTAGCCCCGGAACGGGGAAATTCTCACCATTAGTGAAAAAAAAGACAATCAATAGGTGCTAACACCAAGATAACAGAGAGGTTAGAGTTACCTAAGATTCCGAGGGAGCTGTCACAAAAACACTTCCATGAGCAACTCCACACCCTCCTAAAGTAAGTGAAGAAGTAGAAGGTCTCAGTGAAGGAATGAAGAAGAACCAAGTAGAAAATAACTGAAAAATACAATAGCTGAAATAAACTGAGTAGATGGACTCAAGAGCAGAGAGTAGGTACATAAACGATGCTGCTGGAATGGAATGCAAAGTGCAGGCGGAGTATGTGGTCATGACTGTAGATGTGGTTTAATTTAATATTTATGTTGTGAAAAATTTGCCCCAAGAGCAAACCATATTTTAAACACGTTATTTTGCTGTTTGAAGAATTCTTATGGTGAACAGTTACATCGTGTGCTTAAAGTAGGCATCCAAGTATTTGGACTTTAACACTGAAAAATTTCAGTGCATAAACTGGAAAGCAGCCTAATGTGTGCCAGCTATGAGGCAGCTGACATGTGCTACCCAGTCTTCGCTGGATTAGGAGCAGTGTCATGGCCGGGACGTTGGAAGGAATGTGTCTCTATACAGCGCCAGCCAGGGATCCAGTTCAGAGCACCATGTTTTCAAGGGGACACGTGTTAAGCAGAGTATGTACAAAGAAAGCCAACTATGGAAGTAAGAAGTCTGGAAAACTTGTCAAGTGAGGGATGTTTACAAAACCTAGGATTGTTTAGTATAAAGAAGGAGCTCTGGACTTGCTGTGTTTATATATTTGAAGGGTTCTTATTGAGAAAAGGGATTAGTTTCCTTGTTCTGTATTGTTCCCAATGGGTCATTCATATATTCAAATTTTATACAATAGCCAGTAGAAATTATAGGAAGACACCTTTTAAAAAAATAGCTAACTTTTTTGTTTTCAGATATTGAATGCTTATAAGCCAGCCTAAAATCCCCCTCTGTGGGTCAGACTGTTGTTGAATCAAAATTCAGGGATTAAATGAGGTGTGTGTGTGTATGCATGCACCGAGTGTATATATGTTGTATTTGGGTAAAGCTGCTGACAAAATGCTTCTTCCTGATGTCACTGCAATGGCCTGGACATTTCCCCTAGTCCCTACTAGAGGCTAACAGTCTCCAAACCCTGATATACTTTGAGAGTGGCTACCCTGTGCATTATCTCTGAGGAATCCACATGCTAACAGCAATCAGTTAATCCACTTCATACTTCCTTACCTCATCCCCACCCAGTCTTTCTTTTATGGATGAGTGTATTCTTCCTGATTTCCCTGGACAGCATTCTCTCTGTGACAAAGGCCAGGGAAGGTGGAGCAGGATTCCTGTCCCTGCACCTGGGGGCAGATCTGAGGGCTGTGGCTGGCTGCTGGGTGCTACTGCCCTGATCCAGCACTGCCCTTGAATCCACTGTCCTCCCACCCTTCGTCCGCATTTTCATTCTCATCCCCGATTTAGACGATCTTTGCTTCACAGTAAGTTAGATTAGCAGCTGGAATGAACAGCCTCTTGTGAGTAAATCTGCAAATGTACTAGTTAACTTACCTGGCTCTCTGGAGCTTTTCTCCCCTTTTAAGGGAGGGGTGGGTGGGATCTGTATCTCATTTGCATTTTAATAGCATCATTCACATCTCTTGAAGGCTTCTCTTTGCCCCCTTTTCCCTTTTGTTCCTCCTGCCTCTTCCACTCCTCTGGATTGACTATAGTCTTTATTTTTTCTTGTGATTTCTCCAATAAATTTTTATTTGGAGTCTGCCTGGGGTCCCCTGAGGCCTCCTTGGCTCCTACCTAACTTCTGTGCCCTGGAGAGACACTCTTCCTGAAGTGCTTGAAGGAAACTGATCAGACCAGACACTTTGACATTTTCCACTTGTCCTTTTGGAGCAGTCAACTCCAAGCCTCGTAAAGGGGAAAAAGGCATGTCAGAGCTAGGTGTCTGTGTTTGCTTATGTGTTAGTAGCTCAGTGTGTGCCCTGGTTCTGTAGCGGAAGACAAGCCTAACTTATTCATTTACAGCTTCTTTTATTGCAGAAAAAGGAGTGGACATGGGATGAGAGCAAGATGCTGGTGATGCAGGACCCCATCTACAGGTAAGAGCCCAGGCCAGTGCTCAGGACATCGCTGGGCCCCCCAGGCCCCCCGCCTTCTCCTGGAGCCATCTGTCAGCCATGGGTCCGGACACATTTAAATAAACTATTTTTCCTTCTGAGACATGTTTCCATTAGATGTAAGTAAGTACAAGAAGTAAATCTGCCTTATCTTTAAGACAGAGAAAAAAGTTATTCTGTTCATGTTGGATTGCATTAACTAGCTATGGAGTATTTCTGCTTGGTGTTTAATTCAAATCTCTTGGTTGTAATTGGAGACCTTTTCAATTTGTGCTAGTTTTGTCTTAACTGAAATTCCATAATTGCATTTATATTGATTAGAATGAGAAAGCTGGATTTTTCCATCACCCTCTGTTCACAATTTCCCACAGTTTTCTCTTCCACCTTTATGCCCTTTTAGAAATTAAGCATAGGGCAGGGGCTTCATAATTATGTAGGAAGGCAGAAGGTCACAAATGTCATCTCTAGTGCTATGATCTGAATGTATTTGTCCCCCCAAAATTCTTATGTTGAAATCCTAACCCTCGGGGGAATGGCATTAGAAGTTGGGACCTTTGGAGGAGATTAGGTCATGAGGGTGGAGCCTTCCTGGTTAGTGCCCTTATAGAGAGAGACCCCAGAGCTAGCTAGCCCCAGGTGGTATCCTTCCATGTGTGAGGATACAGCTAGAAGCGGCCATCTGTGAACCAGAAAGGAGGCCTTCAGCAGACACCAGATCTGCTGGTGCCTACTGTTGGACTTCCCAGCCTCCAGAACTATGAGAAATAAATTTCTGTTGTTTATAAGCCACCCAGTTGGTGGTGCTTTATTGTGGCAGACTGAACTGACATATACCCAGAAATTGCTTTCATCATGAGACTGGTATGATTCCCCTAGGGAGTAAATGGCTGCCATCCATGTGTATTTCCCTGGGCAGAAGAATACCCGATGGCAGTGACATGCGGAAAGCCAGGGCTCTCCCGGGAACCATGGAAGGCCTTGAAACATGGGTGTCATTCCTGTGTCCTGGGTCTCTGCAGACCAAGCCCCACCTCACCCCTACCTGCTTCCTATTTTTCTTCACTAGGAGACTGGCCATTCCTTTAGGGATTTGGGGACTTAGAGTTAGGTTTTGATTTTGTTTCCTCTCACATTACTGCCATGCCCTTGTTGACAAAGTGGATAAGGGTTGGAACTCAGCGGGGAAGTTGGCAGTGTGGTAGCCCTGCCTTCTAATCAGAGAGCAGATGCCTGTGAAATGGAATTTTCATTCATTCAAACAAACATGCAGGTGTGAAATACTCATGCCAGGTGCTGGGCCAGGTAATTTAGTAGATTACCGAAGTGAGTGAGTCACCGTTCCTTCTTGTCAGGGAGTTTTAGTCTAGTAGGGAAATGGAGTCCTGAATAGGTAGATCACTGTGGTACAAGATAGTGTGTCTGACAAAATGAATTTCTTCCTCTGTGTTCCTGTTGTACTTTTTAATGTTTCTTGGAATAGTTGTTATAGTGCTACTGTTCCTTTGATATATATATATATATATGTTTCTTTTGCCACTAGACTGTGAGGCTTTTGAGGGGAAAAACTATGCCTTCCTCACTTTTGCATGTATCTGGCGCCAAGCCTGTGTCTGGCCCATATGAGGCGCTTAATCCATGTACAATGGATGGATGGATAAATGCATTAAATTAGTATCTGAATATTAGCATAAGTGTGATTGTGATTAACTAGAGGGAACAATTAATTACCTTTGACTTGAGTATGAGAAAAGGCTTTGAGAAACAGATTGCATCAAAGCCTGGCTTGAAGGATATAAATGGACATATGCACATTGGGAAGAGTTTCTTGTTCTTTTCTTTCTTTCTTTTTTTTTCTTTTTTTTTTTTTTAATGCTGGTACATATATAAATGCTCCATTCTTATATATAAAAATGTGACCTCTTTGTGGATGCTGGTCATGAGTTTGAATCTTGCCCTTTTATTGTTTGAAAGAAAGGACTTTCCCCAGAGTTTTTACATATCCCAAACAAGCTGCTGATTTTGTTTTGTTTATTTATTTATTTTTAAACAGCTTTTTTGAGGCATAATTAGCATATAAAAATTCAATATTCTTAAAGTGAATAATTTGGTAAAATTTGGCACATGTATATAGTTGAGTCTATCACCGCAGTCAAGATGATGTGTAACATATCTGTCACCCCGAAAAGTTTTCTTGTGCCTTTTTGTAATTCTTTCCTCCCACCTCCCCCCACTCCGTTACCGTAATCTCCGCATCCCCAAGCTACCACTGATCTCCTGTCTATTATATAGACGAGTTTGCATTTATAAGTGAGCTTTTCATGGGTACAGTTATTTTTCTGCCCTTCAGTCACCACTCTGGCTGGATTCGGCAGTGCTGCTGATGAAGGCCGATGGTTTATGGCTTTATGAAACTCTGGATTACTGAAGCGTTCACTTTAGGTAAACTTCTCTATGACAAATACATTCTTCCTGTTTGAAAGAAATGCCTTTACCCTCATTAGCAAGGTTTTGTTTTTTTGTTATGTCAAAGTTTAAATCTTTTACATTCCTCACATAGAAAAACAGAATCCCTGAATAACAGAATCATGGATTTTTAAAAATTGTGGTGAAATAAATATATATAAAGTGACTTTCGCCATTTTAACCATTTTTGTGTGTACAAATCGGTGACATTAGTTACATCCACTATGTCTTACAACCATCACCACCATCAGTTTCCAAAACTTTTTCATCACTCCAAACAGAAATTGTGCCCCTTAAGCAATCACTCCCCAAGACCCCCTTCCCAGCCCCTGGCAACCTCTAAAATCATGGAATTTTAAGAGGTTATTAGCACAATGGTGGACATTTAAACCAGTTTCCTCTTTATAACAGGATGCCTCTTTATTATAGGAAATGATTTGCTGTTACAGCATTTTTCATTAATTGAGAGCAATTTTTAAACGTTTATATAATTTATATATATTTATACATTTATACATTTATATAATTCTATTTATCCTAGCTCTTATCTCTGGAGCCACAAATGTGTAGATCTTATTTCCCTTTCCTTTCAGTTAACCCAACTTCCTGAAGCCATTCTTACTATATTTTTCTGGACTTCTTAATTTCAGAACACAGTATTTCCTTTTAAAATATGTTAGAATTTAACAGGTATTCTGTCTTGTCAGTGTAAAATATGGAGACACAATTTTACCCCCATGATATGGAATTTTACATTTATTTTTTACATAGTAGATCACACTATCATTTGTTTATTTGTTTGATAGACTGTTTGAATTCTTGTGAATCAGGGTTAAATCAGGGAAGCAGGACAACTATGAGTGTTATGTGATAAGAAATTTGTTACAGGACTTAGACCTGTACAATTGCAGTAAGAGCTGGGAGGCTCTGAGAAAAAAAAAGTCATTAACTGACCATGAGGTAGGTTATGAGCCAGAATGTGCAGTAAGCCAGGCACGACCATGTGCTAGAACGTGCTAGATTAGAACTGCAAAGGAGAGAGGTGCCCAAGTCTGTGCAAGGCTGTTGAGTCTTCATGGCTGTCCTCTCGAGTTTGCAGGGGAGCTTCTGACGGTGGGCCTGGGTTCACTGGCGTTCAGCAAGGCTGACAGTCATGAAGGGGAGCTGGACCCAGAGCACAGAAAAGTGAGGACAAATTAAAGAGAAAAAAATCGAAAAAACTTCCTGGCACCTTGACATCCACTGCTGCCCACCTCTAAGCAAGATAACCTCCAGAGCATAGTAGCTGCTGCTTCACTTCTGCCTCCCAAATCTCACACACATCTCTGTTGTGGGCGATCCTAAACAGGAACTTTATAAGGAAAGAAATGCTGAGATACATAGTTCTAGCTTAGTTGAACTGACCCAGCACAAAACCACCGTATCAAGTTCTAGTAATAGCCTAACTATCCCTCCTAGTTTCCTGTTAAGTACAACTTTAATAATATTTTCATCCAAGTCACTGATAATCCGACTGTCGAATAGAACAGGGTTAGGCCCGGAAAATAAAGACCTTGTTTTTGTTCTCTTTTATTCGTTTTGGATTTCATTTTCCTCATTAGCATGCTTATTCTACTCTTTCTGGTATAAAGGGTATGCTTCCTAGGGAAAAAAAAAGTTAAATAGTATTGGAATAATTGTACCAGTGTGGAAGTCACATGCTTTTGAATTTCAGTTTCACCGCCTTGGTGTCTCCTGCCCTAGTCTTAGTGGTGGACACTGATAGAAATAACCTGGTTGACTAAATTAGTCCTGAGGATATTTATGTTCCTTAATACCAGCGATTAGACAAACAAAAATCCTTTTTTAAACTAGTGGAAGTAAATTAATCTGACCTGAAGTCTTCAGGAGCCAAATTGTGAGTTTAAATGATCAAAGATCATTGATCAAAGATCAATGATCAGGAGCCAGTTGTGAGTTTAAATGATCAAACCAGGTAGAGTGTGTATAGCGGTGGCAGCCAGTCTCCAGAAATGGCATTAATTAACATCCAAACAGTTAGTGAGATGATTAGGATTTAGGGGAAGTGTGTTTCAACTTTGGCTTTCCACATTGATTTCTGTTTTGATTTTGAGTAAGTCAGAGAAGGGCTGCACGGAGACCTAATGTGTAATGTGGTTCACTGTGCCAGGCGTGGGGGCAAACAGTGGTATGTCAATCTGGGTCCGATCAGGAGAAGTTTATTATACAGAATTTTAAAGCTGTAATAAAAGAATGCCTAGCAGATGTAAAGAGGAAAGTACCTAAGGAAAGACAAACTTGGAGGGGGACTCCCTCTCCCAGGATGCCCTAGACATTATTGTGGAAGGTATGATTATAACCACTGGATGACAGAGAAGTTCACTGGGTTGCCTAGGCTGGAGCCAGTCCCAGTCTCTGGGAAAACAGGAAGCAATCCTCTGGGGGCCTGGTACAGGTGATTCGCAGTTGGTAGGTTGGCACACAGCTGGAGTTGGGATGTTGCTGTGGGGATGGTGTCTGCATCAGTGGACCTATGAGAAACAAGCCTGGGAGAAGGGAAGAGGCTAGCAGAGAGAGTTGGGGCATCGCTGCAGATAGGAGGCCTGGAACATTCAGTATTTGCTTTGGGAGGGCTGCAGGGAGGTTATCACCAGGCAGGGCTGTGGCTGTGAGGTCACTGAGGGACTGTGTGCTCTGGGCACACATGCCACCATATGCTCTCATGCCCCTGTTACTGACCAACCATGCAGCAGCTGGACCTAAGAGAAGCCCTTTTTTCCTGCAGTGTCCCTGCATTCTACAGAGAGATCTTAGCAGCCTGCTTACAGGAGACGTGCCTAAAGGAATTCTGTCCATCATCACAGAGCATGTATTGAAAGGCAAATTTGAAGCAGAGCAGCAATAAATTGGTACAAGTGGTTTCTAGATCATAGTCTTCCCCTCTAAGAATGTAGTCAGATGGAACTTGACCTGTGCTGCCTTACTTAATCCTAGCAACAGCCCTGAGTGGTAGAATCTATCATTCTCATTCTCAAGACGAAGACGTTGAGCATCAGCAATGTCAGGTGGCCTCCCCATAGTCACATAGCTGGTACGTGTTTGGGGAGCTGTCTGGCATTCACACTTTTGCCCTTTCTGTTTTGCCCCTCTGCTCAGCGGGGCAAAGACAACCCACTTATTCATATGCCTGTATATTTCATTTTTATTATAAAAATATGTCAAAATACAGGACAAACTACATGTTCAGGTAAATGGGGATTTGTTAGACTTATTTTATGATATTTGGGGATTTCTTGGGAAGTCATGGTACCTGTGTAGTATGTTTTCCTTAGTTAACAATTGAGTTAACTAAGTAAACAATTAACTTAAGTGATTGAGTTAACTAAGTTAAATGATCCAGCCAGGCAAAATTCAGGAAAGATGAGTACCCTCAGATTCAGGAAGCACATCAAATTACAAGCAAGATGAATAAGAAGAAATCAATCTTAAACTCTAGACTTATAGTATTGAAACTACAGAGTGTTAAAGGCAAAGATTTTAAAATAATTTGGAGGAGAAAAATACATTGCTTATGAAGAAACATGATTTTTTGATAGCAAAAATGGAAGACAGTGAATTATCTTGGAGAATATGGTAAGTTAAGTGCCTATCAAGTGCTGAAGCTTAGAAAGTACTCCTTAAGTACCTTTTCATTATAGAAGTAAAGTGGAAGAAATCCTAGGCATCATTTGTAAAGACTTGGAAATAAAGGAGACTGAGTAGTTTTTCTGCCTTTACTCTGAAAGACCTGGGGGTGGAGTAAGGGTGGGACTTCTGCAGGAGTAGTTTAAGTGGAGAGAGAGGTGGGACAGTCTTTTAGTCACTTGGTAATAAAAGAAAGGAGAACCATGCTGTGATGAATTACAAATATGTATTTCAAAAAGGAAATAGGGCCGGGCACAGTGGCCTGTAATCCTAGCACTCTGGGAGGCTGAGGCGGGTGGATTACTCAAGGTCAGGAGTTCGAGACCAGGCTGAGCAAGAGCAAGACCCTGTCTCTGCTAAAAATAGAAAGAAATTAATTGGCCAACTAAAAATATATAGAAAAAATTAGCCGGGCATGGTGGTGCATGCCTGTAGTCCCAGCTACTTGGGAGGCTGAGGCAGTAGGATTGCTTGAGCCCAGGAGTTTCAGGTTGCTG
>CAUYRT010019280.1:0-17777 GCA_963574885.1 Lepilemur ruficaudatus
CTTGTTAATTCTTTTGAGTTCTAGGTAGATTCTTGTTATCAGACCTTTGTCAGAGGTGTAAAGAGCAAATATTCTCTCCCATTCTGTGGGTAGTCTATTTGCTCTAGTGATAGTTTCTTTAGCTGTGCAGAAGCTTTTTAAATTAGGAGTCTTATCTAAAAGCTGATGCCTTTTTCATCCATCTTCCTTGTTCTCAAAGTTGGTGGTATTTTTTTCTTCAAGACTCTTCTGTTCACTGAGGAGGTTTAAGGCCACTCATTCTCATTTCTGTGTATACATGACAAATGCCTACATTTGCTCTGGAAATGATATTTTGCTCCCCTCATTCATAATGGGACACTGATCAGGTTTTATAAATTTAGAATGTTTCCCAGGGCAGCAAACTTCCTTTGGAAGTGAATTGTGATCTTTTTTTTTTTTTTCTTAAATGCATGCATTTAGTTAAGGAAACTTTATACTTCTAGCTTCTTTAGAGAGTTATTCACACCCTTAACTCATTTCTGTTCTATTGTTTCCTTAACAACTGAAGACTTCCATTTATTATTTGTTTTCTTTTGGTTGGCATTTATTCTAGAGATTACTAGAATATTAAAGTTATGAATTCTGTTTAGATATTCTCATATCTAGACATATCAAAAATGTTCTTAAATCTAGTACAACCAAAAAGTCAAATTACCCATGGTCTCAGAGATCCTTTACATTTTGTTAAGAATTTTAAAACATATGAAAATCTTATTTCTCAACTGCTACTTAAAACATTTTGAGATTATAATAATGGTTCTTGAAAGAGTATATTACAGTACATGTTTTATTTTTTCTGGTATAGTTGAATTCCTTAACAAGCTACATATTCAATACTTAGAAACACATAAAATAGAGTAACCTGTTTCTTTCAATATGATTTCCAATTATGACTCAGAATATTCTTTGGATTCATTATATTCCATAATCCTGCCAATTTGCATTATTTACAGTTTTACTTTCCCTTTGGAAGACACAATTCTTTACAAATTCACACTTCATTTTTTGTTTGTAGAAAACAACCATACTGCCAGTGGTATTTTTTGAATTCCTTCTGTAAACTGCTACTTAAATATTGGCGTGGCCAAATGTGCATGGCTTTGGGCAAAGTCAAGAAGCACGATATATAGCCTAGTACAAAGTTACATTAAAATTGTTGCATTTATTTTTATTTACATGTAAGATGCTGAAATTTTTCTTCTTGGAGGAAAATAAATTGATTCTGTTAGTACATGAATTCAGATAAATTTTGTATATCTATGGTATGTTGATGTGAATAGAGATAATAGAAATATTAGATTTAATTTACAAAGAACAATCCAATTAGTAAAAATAAGTGTCTGAATTGTAATTATAATTGATATCATATAATATCATAACTGAGTCTAATATAGTTCTCAACATTACATATGTTATAATGAATCTTTCTCTTTCATTGCAAAATTGTTATAACCCAGCTTTACTGATTTAATGAGTACTAAACAGCATTATTATTTCAGTATATATGTGTATGTATATATAAAAATTCTTCCAGTTTAAGTTTAAAATTAATTAACATTATAATAGACTGGAAAGAAAACTTTAAAAGCCATTGGCAAGCAATAAATTTTAATGTCACTCTCAAATTATGATCATAACTCCTTGTTTTTATTAATTCAATAGCATGTCTCTAAAAATAACCAGATATAAAGATGTAATAACTTTTTAAAACAAATTTGTTATAAAACCTGGATGGAGAAGTTAGCATGAAAATTAGGGTAAGCAATGTTTTGTATCCTATACTTACAGCTAATGTCATTATTAATATCTATACTTTTATTAATACATATTTATAATTGCCCTTCATGAAATTGTTTTAAAGAACCATTTGGAAGTATTCATTTTAAAAGTCAAAGAATATGTCATAGTATGTTGCCTTTCGTAGCAATATCAGAAACTCTACATGGTATCTCTCAATGATACCTGACAGATTTTTTAACTTTTAGTGTGCCAAATATAAAAATATTTTCTATCCTTTTTCCTCCCTCATATTTTTCTTCTATTTTGTTTCACCCTTGTATAAGAATGTCTCTTTCTGTTTTTTCTCTCTGTGTCTCCCTCCAGATTTGCATGTGTGAACATTTCTGTGTGCATATGAACACACAAACACATACACACACACACAGAACAGTTAAAAACAGATTTTGAAGCAACAGCACTCGCCTTGAATACTAGCTATAATTATCGCTAGATGCATGACATTGGAAAAATTACTTAATGATTTTTTATTAGTTTTCTCATCTTTAACAAAGGGATAATGAAAAACCCTATCTCATCTCACATAATTATAATGAAGTTTGAATGAACTATGTAAAGCATTTAAATCAGTGCCTAGGACACTGCAAGATTCATTTTTTAATTTTTTTCCCCATAACCAACATAGATGGACATATGAAGAAAATTAAAGTTGGATAATATTTACATATATGTCCTTGAAAATGGGAATATCCTCCTTAGTCAAAGATTGAAGTTTTGGAGGGATATATATGCAGTAGTCAGTAGCTAGAACTTTTCTTGAAAGCCAAGTTAGCACACAATAGCCTGGTATAGTGAATTTATAGACATTGTATATATAGATGTAGATGTAAATATCTTTGTGTGTATACATAGATGTATAAATTGATATTGCAGTCATTTAATCTAGATAATCAGAGCCAAAATAATGATGTATTTTAACTTGGAGAAGATACTTAAGAACACGGGGATAATTAAATTTAAGATTATGTTATATTAATATATACAGGGTACATCACCATATAATTTTAAAAGAAGGACTTCTTTACCACTGTTCTGGATTTATTGGCAAGGATACACACTAGACACCAGATATCTATCAGTTGTTTTAACAGCTGCGATTTTTCTGAAACAGCATGGATTCTCACCAACTACAGTTTTTTAATGAATTATTCTAGGATATTGCAAGTGAAACATTATAGTAAACTTTTTAAGATTGAGTAGGCAAGGTACTGCCTAGGCCACAATGACTCCTATTTTGAGAATCTACCCTTGATTACTTGTAATTTCTAATCCTAACCTCGCGGTAATCGATTCAGTAGATACCTCACCCAAATTGGACTATTAAATTCCTTTTCTTAGGAACTTGGAATCTGGATCAACTTGTAATTATTCTCTTTTTGTAGATGGAACTAAACTGATGTAAACTTACAAGTTGAAGTGCAAGCATGTGTATGGGGTAGAAGCTAGAGAGGTAGCCAGAAGAGAGAAAAAATAAAGCAAATCACAGTGGAGTGGAAAAGAAAGAGGATGCTGTAGACGCCTATAAAGACATGGTGAGAAAATAGTTCCTAGATTCCTGGCAGCTTTTAGTTTCTGATCAACATGTACCTGGATCATAGTTACTAAACTTTTCTTGGGATGCTGTATGATACCAGTTGTCTTCTAGTATAATCCATGGTTTTGTTTAAGCAGGTATATTGCAAGTACAGTAATGACTATTATTATGGTAAACTGAATTTATTGCAAGAAATTTTTTCAAGTTAATATATTTATTTTAGTCATTTAGAATGATAGAAATTTAACTTCTATAAATACCATGTGACAATTGTGGAAAATATATATATATTCTATATATAATAAATTTAGGCCAAACAATAAATCTGTAAATAAAATATTAATAGCTTATATTTATTGAACAGTTACTATGCATCAGACTCTGTTCTTAACACATTTAATGTGGTAACACATTTAACTATATTAGCACAATTCCTCAGTAACCCCATGAGGCAGATATTATTATTATATTATTATTATAGAGATGAGAAAATTGTGTTTTGTTCAAGGTCTATCATTTGGCAATAGGCAGAACTTGAACTTGAACCTGAAAAGTGACACTCCAGAGCCCATATTCTTAATCATTATTTGGTGTTCTCAGTTTTCTAAATTTTTCCACTGACTTAAAATTATTATATTTTTAAAATCTTATTACAAAAATATTTGAACATTTGAGCTATTACTATCTAGGTGACTTTTTTTATAATTTTCCAAATATAATTATAGGTTTGTCAATTTCTCCTTGTAATTCTGTGAATTTTTACTTATGTTGAGGCTAGTTATACGTAAGTTCAGGATTGTTATGACTTCTTAGGAAACAATAAGATTTACACTTGTCAGTATTTAATCTGATTTCTTTTTTCACTATTGCATCTACTATTCCAGTCTTTTGAGTCTCCCTTCTTACAAAAGCATTTTAAATAGATCCTTTAATAAAGACCTATGAAGTATAAAGTCACCAAGGGTTTGAGAATAGAGTCATGTGCCTTGTAATAACATTTCAGTCAATGAGGGACTGCATACTACAGTGGTCCCTTAAGATTACAATGGAGATGAAAAATTCCTGTTACCCAGTGACTTTATAACTGTCATAAGATCAGAGTGCAATGCATTAACTTTCTTATATTTAGATACACAAATACATTGTATGACAATTGTCTGTAGTATTCAGTATAGTAATATGCTGTACAGTTTTGAAGCTTAGGGTCAATAGGCTATACTATAGAGCCTAGGTGTGTGGTAGGCTCTAACATCTAGGTATGTATACTCTGTGATGTTCACACAAAGACAAAATGGCATAACAATGTATTTCTCAGAATGTATCCCCGTCTTCAAAGAATGCATGACTATATTTTAATTTTACCTTTATTCTTGAATAGTAAGTAAAATGAATATAGACATCAAGATTGAGAGTCATTTTTCCTAATTAATTTAATATCTCTGTTCATCCATTGTTGCTGAGTAGAAATAAGCTCTTAATTTAATATTCATTTGTTTTTCTGGAATACTTTCTCTATGTTATTTCTATATGTTCATTTGTGTTTATTTCACTTATTTATACTTCTTCCTGAATCCAAAGATTCAAATCTTTAATTGATTCCTTAAATTTCTCAGTAATTCTTGTTTGAAATATTATTATGCTTTCTCTTCTTTTACCCATTAAAAGTTTATTAGAATGACTCTGGAAATTCTTGTGCCATTCCCTAAGTCTCTTGAGCACTACTTTAAAATACTAATATCTTTATCTCTTTGTGACATACTCTGGATCATTCCCCATATCTGTTTTCCACATCGCTTACTTGATCTTTATCATATCTAATATACTGCTTATCTCATCCATTGAATATTCAGCATCTCTTGTTTTTTCCATTGTGAGAAGTCATATTTGTATCTTTTTTAATTTGATTTTTTTCCTTAAGTCAAACTGTTAGGTAGATAGCAAGGGATTCTGGGTCTCCTAGGGACAAAACTGGGTGCTGTTGCCCCTACCCCAGTACTGCCCCACTCTAATTCTCCACACCTGGGAGAGGGGGGAATAGCCTATGAATCTGCCAATCAGAACTTGGTGTGCCAGCTACAAAAGAATGCAGAGGACTCTCTACCCCACAGGCCAAGCAGCATGGGTACCATAAAGTCTGGAAAGTGACCTAGAACCCACATGCATAGTTAAGGCTCAGGTCATGTGACTCCCAACTGTCCAATCAAAGTGGTTCCATGGTGACCTCTGGACCACGAGGCAAGTACCTATCTGGTCACTATAAAAGAACACGCAGACCATAGCCAAGCTCTCTCTCTTTCCCCTTCTTTTTGCTTGCCCTGCTGTGACAATGGTTCCAGTCATCATCTGTGGCATGTGTACCATTCTCTGTAAACCTTTATCTTGCTCTTGTGCTATAATCCTACCTTTCTCTCCTCAATAAAGCTCATTTTCATGCTTGCCTTACTTTGGAATGTCTGATTATTCCTTGGCCATGGGCGTGCCAAGAACTGACATATCAAACTAAAACCTGACAAACTATATTCTTTAAATATGTCGTTTATTTTTTAACTTTAAGAGTGTCTTTCATAATGTTCTACTGTTTTAAGTTCTGAATATTCCATTTATTCTATTAATTGACCCTTTTCCTCGTTATTTTTCCCTAATTATTTTCATGTATTCATGTATTTCATGTTTCATATATGTCAAGTATTTATTTACTTGTGAGTACAAATAACATATTGTATGTAAGTCCTATATGTCCTGAATTGTGAAGGTGCTTTCATATTCCTTCAACTGTCGCCATGTTTTAATAGTTCTACGCCAGTGGTCCCCAAACTTTTTGGCACAAGGAACCTGTTTCCTGGAAGACAATTTTTCCACTGACGGGGTGTGTGTGGAAGATGGTTTCAGGATGATTCAAGCACATCACGTTTATTGTGCAGTCGAACCTCTCTGCTAATGATAATCTGTATTTGCAGCCACTGCCCAGCACCAGCATCACCTCCTCAGCTCCACCTCAGATCATCAGGTGTTAGGTTCTCACAAGGAACCGCAACCTGGATCCCTCACAAGCGCAGTTCACAGTAGGGTTCGGGATCCTATGAGAATCTAATGCCACCATTGACCTGACAGGAGGAGCCACTCACGTGGTGATGCGAGTGATGGGGAGAGGCTATAAATACAGATGAAGCTTCACTCATGCACTGCTCACTTCCTGCTGTGTGGCCCAGTTACTAACAGGCCAAGGATGGGACCGCTACTAGTCTGCAGCCTAGGGTTTGGGGACCACAAACTGACTGTTTTTTATATAATTTTACAGCTTATGGATTTCATTGTAAGCAGGTAATTTAAACTTTTTTCTGCAATTTGTTTTCTTTGCGTGGGCAAGTTTTGGTTTTTATTATTATTATTTTATACTATGGTGGTTTTATTTTGTTTTATTTTGTTTATCTTCTACTCCAGCATGCTGCAGCTAGGACCCACTCTGATCCACCCCTGAAGGCACACACATCTCAGTAGACTAGGTCACAAATATCCCTCTGTGCTCCCAGGCAATGTGATTGAGACCTGGGTGTATGAGATCTGGCCTGCAGGCCTGTCCCCCAGGCCCCAGAGATCAATCCCTGACCACACCAAGTCGAAGAATGCTGGTCCCAAGTCACTGACAGGTTGCCCACGCTGGATCAATATCTCTCCACCTCAGGGTTTTCCCTGCTCTGCTGTATTCAGCAGGCAAGCAGCATCAGGGAGAGCGCACAGGTACAGAGCTCACAGCCTTTATATCCCTCAGTTCACTGCAGGGCCCCAAAAGGAAAGGTCCCATTCCATGTGGATGCCTCAGGGTGGTGGCTAAATTGTCTTTCTTGACAGTCACTTTCATCTAAAATCTTTCCTTCTTGCACACTCTGGCTGGAGATGTTTCTGGTCTACCATCTTGCCTCTCCTCTAACATCTTAAGTTCAATGATTTTAATTTTTTTCTGCTGATTTTAAATAATTGAAGCATTATATCTATGATTTCTCTCAGTCTATATTTTATCTTCTCAAACGATAAAAATTATCTTTTTATTATTAAAAATAGTTAAAAGCTATATATTTTTAAATTGACAATTGCTCCACAGGAATATTAATGTCTACCTATCCCCAGTAGGTTTCCTTTGACATGTAATGGTCAAAGGAAAACCAGTATGTGCCGTTCACACAAATGACGTAAATATTGTTCATAACAGCCCATAAAACAGAAAAGCAAGTGCTCTGCAATAGCTCATCGATTTTAAACATAAAAGTGCATCTACTGAAATTAAAAATAACTGTCTTGTATGTATCATATAGCTTGTGTAGTTTCAAATGCGCCCAAGGACTCTAATGTGCAGTAATAAATCAATCAGAGAGAAGACTTTTGAATTTTGATTTGTGCAAGAGATTTATGACCTTTTTCTGCTTTGTAAGGAGAACATATGTCATCTAAAAGTACATTTTGCATAAGACTGTTGAATATCCATGCATGCCTACAGCAAAGGAAATTTAATTAGAAAAGACTAATTTTAATTGAAGAACAATGTTGTTTTCTTTTGATTAGAACCCCCTTTCAAAAATTCTTACATACTTTCTCCAGAAACTGTATTCAAGTACCTTCAATAAAATTCAGAAAACTTCATCTTTAGGACAGGTGGAGGTACAGCTGTGGAGACAAATAGGCCATTAATGAGAATAACAAGAAACAAACCAGTGCCTGTAAGATTTACTACAGATTTACCTCATTTTCATTTCAGTGTCTTTGCTTTTATACATACTCAAAATTTGGGTTTTCACATGAATTTAAATATCCATCTTCAGTCCAATAGTTTACCTGTGTATGGGTTGCTCTTATTTTTCAATCTCAAGTATATAAATGTGGACATTCCCTTGTCATTTTCTCTCATATACACTCCAGGCTGTTGTACTGCCTAGGCACTTTTTGCTTTTTAGCATCCAATCAATTCCTGATTCCATTTTTCAATGTAAGAATTATTACTGTTCTCAGATGCATAATATATCACATCATTTTTGCCTGGGGCAAGGCAATTGACTTGATTGGGATTCGAGAGAGTTCTCCAGAAATATGGAATTACTCTAGCTCTTGTTGTAGATGGTTGATATATAAATGCTTGTGATTGCCAAAACTCATCAAACCCTAAGCTTAAAAAAATAAGTGTTTTATCTTATACAAATTAGACCTCAATTTATTAATAAAGTAATAGGGGGAATGAAGTTAAAGTCAACAAATACGAACTACACTTTTGAGGAGGTTTCATTTCTATGAGAGCAGATAACCAGCAATTGATGAAGTCAGCAATCTATGAAGTTATACAAGATTTATTATTATTATTAAGATTAGGGAAATAGCAATTTTGTGAATCTATGAAATTTTAATAGAGAAATAAATAAAAATGATTCAGGAGAAGAGGCAAAGAATGTAATATTAATGCTCATGGGTAAGCAAGATCCAGTGCATTTGGCATGAGTTGGCCACAAATAGGGAAAGTGGTTGTACATTTATCTATCTAACATAATGAGATAGAAAGCACAGATGCAGATTAGCAAATTTTTGCAGTGATCAGAATTTCCCAAAGTTACTTTCCGTTTTTTTTTCTATTTTATCACTTAGATGGAAAAAACAGGTATTAGAAGTTTGAGGATAAAGAAAAGATTGGACAATCTGAAGTCGTATTTCCAAAATAGCATTGTTTGGATTTACTATGGGTGAAAGAAAATTTAATGGTGATCCTAACTTATTGTTTTTAATAGATTCTGTGCTTTACCTATTTGTTGATGATACTATATAAGGTAAATCAGAAACTCTCAGAATAGTAATGGCTTTCTTAGAACTGTTTCTTCATTATTCAGTCTATCTAAAATTAAAATTATTGTAAGACTTTTTCATAGAATTTTTCTTTTTGGCTTTCCGTAAAATATAAATAGAATAGACTAATGGCCAAGAAACACATGAAAAAATGCTCAACATCTCTAATCATCAGGGAAAGGCAAATCAAACCCACAATGAGATATCACTTATCTCCAGTGAGAATGGCCTTTATCAAAAAGTCCCAAAACAATAGATGTTGGCGTGTATGCAGAGAGATAGGAACGCTCATACACTGCTGAGGGACTGCAAACTAGTACAACCTCTGTGGAAGGCAATACGGAGATACCTCAAAGAGCTACAAGTAGAACTACCATTTGATCCAGTAATTCCATTACTTGGCATCTACCCAGAGGAAAAAAAGACATTCTATAAAAAAGACATCTGCACTAGACTGTTTATAGCAACACAATTCACAACTGCAAAGATGTGGAAAAACCCAAGTGCCCATCAATACATGAGTGGAGTAATAAAATGTGGTATATGTATACCATGGAGTTTTACTCAGCCACAAAAACAATGGTGATCTAGCACCTCTTGTATTATCCTGGATAGAACTGGAGCCCATTCTACTAAGTATCACAAGAATAGAAAAATAAGCACCACATGTACTCACCATCAATTGGTATTAACTGATCAACACTTACATGTACATATAGTAATAACATTCAACAGGCGTCAGGCAGGTGGGAGGGGGGGAGGAGAGGATGGGTATATACACATCTAATGGATGCAGTGCACACCGTCTGGGGGATGAACATGCTTGAAGCTCTGACTTGGGTGGAGCAAAGGCAATATATGTAACCTAAACATTTGTACCCCCGTAATATGCTGAAATAAAAAAATAAAGAAAGAAATAAAGAAATAGCAAAGGTTTTACAGTAGGAACTTGAGTTATACTGCATAAAAGTTATATGGCCCTGTGAAAATTACTAGACAAAAGAGTAAAATTTTTCTGACATAGAAAAGAGGCAATGTTTCTCCCTGGGGAACATTTACTCTTTCTCAATTTAGTTAAAATGTTGATTTTCTTTGCAGGCTCCCTTCTGTTACGCCTTCCTCACCCAGAGTAATAATCTCCATCATCTGTGTTCTACCACTACTTTTGGCATATCTCTATAATATTCATCACACTATATTATAGTTCTTTGTTCATATCACTGTATTCCTAATCAGTTTATGAAGGAATGACAATCTCTAGTTCATTTCCATATCCACAATGTCTAGAACAAGGGCATGAAACCAAATGAAGCAATAAAAGTTTATCGCAATGAATTGAATCCTCTATCCTCTGCTACAAATAAACTCTATTTTAGCATGACTAATGGACATAGATTTATCTTCTTTCAAACATATGTTCTTTCAAAAATAAAATAGTAATTCTGCAGCAGAATTGGCAAAAACAACATAAAAAAACACTTTGATATCTAAAATACCAGTAGACTTCTGCTTTGCTGAAATCCAGAAAAATATTTCCTATATATTAATTTTACCATGAAAGAAAATCATGTTGCCTAGAGAAAGATATTCAAAACTCAGATATTAAGAAGGCATTTGAATGCTAATAAATGTATATAATATTGTAACATTAGATATGAATTTAGATTGCCCTAAGACATTGAAGACAAAAACCTATTTTTTTATATTTTCAAATATATTTTCAAGGCACTGAAGAAGACAAGCACATTCCATTTTAGGTGGCATTAACCAAATAATAACATTACTTATTCAAACTGGCAAAAATTGTCATCAATTTAGAATTTACCTACAAAATGCCCTTTTCTTTTCTTTCTAAATCTCTTTGAAATTCTTAGAAATGGACTTCAGCTGAGTTGAGCTGGATAGAATTTGGCAAGAAGTCACTAAAATGATAATAGTGATTAGGGTTACACTATACCTTAGAAAAAATAAATAAAAGTGTAAGTGAATATGCTCTGTATATGAGAAGATTGATATTATGTTTTAAAGATTGATATTATTTTTTAATTGGAGATGAATTACTAAACACAACAAAGCTAGTAAAATTTAAAAAATAATAATTGTAATGAGATATTATCATAGCTAAAATGTGATCTTCTGTAAAATAATTTAAAGTGGTGTATTAGCTGAATATATGCAACCATGGCCCACGGAGTGAAGCCCATGAAGCCTTGAGCAAGTGGTTTGCCATGGGTTACAGTTTGGTTTTATGCATTTCAGGGACATAAGAATCACAAGTGAAGTCATAAATCAATACATGGAAGGCATAAATTGGTTTGGCCCGAAAAGGCAGAATTTGAAGCAGGGGATTATAGGTTACAGGTGGGCTTGAAGACTCTTTAATTTATGATTGGTTAAAGAAATTAAGCTTTGTCTAGTTTGGAATGTTTAAAATTAAGATAAGGAAATCTGTTAATCAGAGACAAGCCACCAGACATATACTAGATGTATACCTAGACTCAAGCGATCTGTTAAGTAAATTGATGACCTGCAGGTGTGATTTAAGCTTTGTCTTGTATAGCCTTAGGCCTGTTAATGAGTTACTCATGATACCTCTAAGAAGTTCCCTTAGGGGCACGATGAGGCATGACTGACTTCCTTCTCATGGCCACCAACTCAGCTTTAGGGCATTTAGGGTATTTCTGTGGTCTTCTTGGCCAAGAGGGGATCTATTCAGTCAGGTGGGGGGCTTAAGATATTATTTTAGTTTACCAATTTAAAAAATAAAACACTCTGAGCATCAAGGTGGCATTTACCTATAACAGAAATCAGTGTCATTCTTTGTAAAAATAAGTAGCTGTTGCCATGGCAGGAATGTGCCTTAGCTAATAGTTGCTCTTTTGTATAGTATTTCAAAATTCTTAATATAATCTGCATGTGACCTGGGAGGCTGAACATTCTCAAAGGATTTACTAGCAGCATAAATAGGTTCTTTGCTTGGAGTAACCATACAGAATTTAACAGATGATTTAGTATTCAAGATACATTAAAGTTTTATTATAAGTATGTTATCTTTATAAGCTCTTTTGGATGCATGCAAAGTAACAAAACTCTACAGGAAACATATATTCAAGTTGGATAGATACATTCCATGCATTAAAATTTAAATGGAGAATTAAATGAAAACATGATAAATAATTCAAGAGAAGTCACAAAAATGTGGGTTATTCAAGAAGTGATAAAATAATTAGGGCTGAGTGTCAAAGAACAAAATCTTTTAGCGTTAAATGAGATCAAAAAGGGATTTCATGAGATAGAGATTGAACCAGATCTTAAATATGTGGTAAGTTTTGGACGAGCTAAATGAAACAGTGCATGTATTATCCTTTGGAACTAAATACAGTAGATCCTAGGAAGGGGGCCTGCAGATTGCAAAGATCAGAATGTATGCATGGAGCAACAAGATAGCAAACCAAAGAATGGAACTTTGGAACAAAGTTGAGACCTACTTGCAAGGCCAAGCAGAAGTCCCATTGTTAGAACTTAAATACAAGCTGTGAGCCAAAATAAGGAACATTATTAAAGTTTTATGGTAGGTGTGTGTATCTTTGACATTCTCATTCAGAGACCCTATTTAACCTGCAAACATTGATCCTTTTGTGATTCAAGTTTGCTAACTGTGCTGCCAAGGGCGGTAAAAGAAACATATCTAAGCAATCTTTTCTCAGCACTATTGTAAGTACTTTAACATGTATTTTCTCAGATAAGTGTCAAAAAGCAGCCTAATTGTTATGGAGACCCAACTGCAGCACAGTGTGTCTCAGATATAGTACAGCTCTGTCTGACTCTGCTGTCTTTTTAAGTTCTTCCACTAACACATTCCATATTCCCACTTCACAAAAGGCTGCAAGTTGATTACCATGGCAATCACCACACTTATCCACATTTCTCAGGGTGTGTCATGTTCATTATCATGAACTCGATCTAGATTTTCATCAACTCCTCTATTAGACCAATCCAGAAAAATTCAAACCTTTGATCACTATCACTATATTCACTTTCTTACTACCCATTCACTCCTTCAAAACCTGAAATTTCATTTATTTGGGTCAACAGGGAAGTCATACTTATCAAACTCAATGCACATTTATCAGTTTCAATCTTAGTGGGCATCTCTGCAGCACTTGGTATTGAGATCATACCCTCTCTTTGGAAAAACTCCTGGGTTTTGCTTTCCACTAAACACACTTTACTACTTCTCTTCATAGGACTATGACCATTCATCTTTGCCTGCTTATGGGTTCTATGGGCTCTACTTCTTCATCTCACTCATTAGCATTTGGAATTTTTATGATTTTTTCTCCTCAAATTCTGATGTGCACACTCTCTCAGCGTAACCTCCTCCAGTAAAATTATTTTAACTGTAAACGCACACGGTTATGATGTGAAACTCCTCATGTCCTATTATCTTGATTTTCCTGTCACTTCCCTGTCTAAATCCCATCAATGGCTTCCCACCAGCATATTCACATACTCCAGAAATGATTACAAGATCGTTCACGGTGTGGTCTGTGTTCCCTCTCAAGCTTTATCTTTACTGCTGCTACCTATTTCAACTTTTGCAGTTCCCCTCGTACACCATGTAGTTTTTCCCCTCTATGCAAGCCTCCTCTTCTGACTCAAATAAGCCTCCCATTGTACCCAACCCCCATGCTCGATTTGCCTAACTCATATTTAAATTAAGATACATTGAAATTCTTTTGATCTTAAAAAGTCACCACTGATTTTTCCACACATTCCCTCCATGTGCACAGTCTCCCAGTAGACTAAACTTCCTACTTTCATGCTTGCTAGAATAATAACTATTTGTATTGCTTTATTATTACTCTGGCATAATTTTTGATAAATAACTGCCTAAATGCTTACTTTGCTGCACAGTATTTTCTGTTCTATGGAAAAAAAGCCCCTACTGTATTCCTGCAAATAGCCCCTACTATATTCCTGCAAATAGCCCCTACTATATTCTTGCAAATAGCCCCTACTGTATTCCTTCAAATAGCCCCTACTGTATTCCTACAAATAGCCCCTACTGTATTCCTGCAAATAGCCCCTACTATATTTATCATTAGCAAAATATCAAATATAATAGCAAACCAATTAATGTTGAGTAAACAATGCAAACATGCAGTATTGGATGAAAAAAATGTTTAGCTTGTAGAGGAGTTGGTATATGGCACTTTTTCTATATTTGGAAGAACTAGCATCATACCAAGCTTCTGAATTTTATTATACATATTGACATACATTTAAAAATCACAAGGCATGCTAAGAGAAAAAAGACCAAAAGGGGATAAAAACAGACCAAAAAATGACAGCTTTTTTATTTAATGGAATTGTAGTTTAAAATATCTGCAATTAACATATTCAAGAATATTGCCATTATGATGCAAAGTTTTCCCATGTATTTGGAATATACGAAAACATCAAATGGAAACTATAAATATGAAAAACTCAATAATGAAAATGTAAAAGTTAATTAGTAGGTTTAACAGCAGAGTGGACACAGCAAAACAGATGTATAGTGAATTGGAAATAGGTGATTGCGTAGTATGCAGGATGAATTACAGAGTTCAAAACACATGGGGGAATAAAGAAAACTATTTATGAGATAAGTTGGATACAATAAAGGGTTTTAAATATATGTACTTATAGTCCAGAGAGGAAAAGGGGAAGATGAAACATTTGAAGAGGAACTGACAGTACTCTTCAAAATATTAGAGCATTCCAAGGGTCATTCAGAATATAATGCAAGGCTATCTAAAGGGAAGCCATTTTGCTTCCAGTATGCTTTCGTTTTTTTTTTTTTTTTTCCATCTGAACAGTTTAGCATTACCTGCTGCTTCCTTATACAGCTGCTAGGCACAAGATTAGAAAACAACCTTGAGGAAAATGGATCAAGAGTCTGGAATAGGCCAACTGCAGACTGCTGCTAACAAAGTCCACCAGATGCCCTACTACTTGCCAATAACTATTGAGCAAGCCTTGTAGACTTGCACTAAGTCTGCTTTCTGTCACCAACCCCTTTACCCCCTCCCTTTATAAGTTGCTCAGTAATCAGAGGAGAGGGAATGGTCTTTGAGACAATGGTCTGCCATCTCCTCAGGTTGCTGGAACTTGAATAAACCCCCTTTCCTTCACCAATAATTGTCTTTCGTGTCTGGCTCTCAGGTAGCAAGTAGCTGAATCAGCATTTGGCAACAAAGACATGGAAAACTACAACCACAGGGTCAAATATCCCTACATCTGGAGCAGAATAATTTCTCTGAAAAACACAGCTAAAAACTTTATAATCAAACTACTGAAAGTCAAATAAAAAGAGAAAACATAAAGGTAACCAGAGAAAAAGACACATTATGTTCCTAAGAGCAATGATAAGGCTGAATGCTTATGTTTCAACAGATTCTGTGGGGTCCAGAAGACAGCACTATGGCATCTCTAAAGTGCTAAAAGAAAAAGAGCGTTAGTTTAAAATTCTACACCAAAGAAACATATCCTTTGAAAGCAAAGAGGGAAAAAACTTTTCCAGATTAAGAAAGAGAAAATGAATTTATGTCCAGCATTCTTGCTCTAAGAGAAATATCAATAGGAGATCTTAAGGCAGAAGAGGAATACATCCAGAGAAACACAGAAATGCTAAAAAAGGAAAAAAAAAAAAAAGGAAATGGGGAATACATCAGAAAACTTTATATTATATGTGAGGCTTAAAATATACATAAAATTAACATGCATGCTAAAAACACAAAACTTGAGATAGGTTGAATGGAGTTAAATAGTTATAGGGATCTGGTATTATCCGAGAAGTGATAAAAGCATAATTACAAAGTGTAATAGCATGTTTTCATTTCTAGGATAATCATTAAAATTATTTTTAAAAATGAATAATTTTAGGACAATAAAAGAGGATATGGAATAATATATCTGAGTAGCCTAAGTGAAGGGAAGAAAGGAGAGAAAAGGTACACAAAACAGATACGATACACAGAAAAAAAAAGTTCTCTGTTAGATATAAACCAAACTAGGTTAGTATTTATATGAAATGTATTTAAGTTATAATTTAAAAAGATTGTCATAAAGATGAATAAAACAATATAAGAAACACATCTAATTAATAAGTATATAGAAACTTACATAGAAAACTACATAGTTTTCTATGAATAGTACATATACAGTACTATTCTATGAAAAGTACAATATTTCATATGAATACTACATAGAAAACTTACATATAAAATACATTTTTAAAAAATCTTACAAATAAGTGCATAGAAAAGTACATAGAGGCCAGGCCCAGGGGCTCACACCTGTAATTCTAGCACTTTGGGAGGCCAAGGTGGCAGATTGCTTGAGCCCAGAAGTTCGAGACCAGCCTGGACCATAGCAATAGCCCTTCTCTACAAAAAATTAAACAAACAAACAAACAAACAAAAACTTAGGAGGGTGGTATGGTGCATGCTTGTAGTTCCAGCTACTCAAGAGGCTGAGATAGGAGGATTGGATTGCTTGAGTTCAGGAATTTGAGAGTTTGAGTTTGCTGTGAACTACATTGATACCACTGCACTCTAGGAACAGAGTGAGACCCTGTCTCAAAAAAGAAAACAAAACAAGCAAACAAAACAAACAAACATAGCACTTTTCCAATTAAATGTGTGGAAGATATATGCTCTGCAAACATAAACCTATTTCTCCTCCCCTCCATGCAAACACACAAAATTTGGTATATCTATACTAATATCAGACAAAATAGACTTTAGGGAAGAAATGGTTCCAGAGATATATAGGATCTTACATTACAATAAAAATGGAATATCCAACAATCATAAATCTGCACACATGTATTAATAATATCATAGCTTCAGAATATGTAAAGCAAATATTGACAAAATTAAAAGAGAAAAGGGACATACACATACTCCTAATGGGAACTTTAATACACCCCTCTAAATAACTGATAGAAAAAGCAGACAAGATACTACCAAGCTAGACCTATGGAAGATTTGAGAAACAAAAATAATAAACTTGACCTAACTGACATCTATGGAATATCACATCCAATTTTGACAAGCATACATGAAAAGGAGAAGCTGATCATCTGCTAGCTGAATGTGGTGGCTTGCACCTGTAGTCCCAGCTACTTGGGAGGCTGAGGTGGGAGAATCTCTTCAGCCTAGGAGTTCAAGGCCAGTCTGGGCCACATAGGGAGAACCCCATCACAAAAGAAAGAAAGAAAAAGAAAGAAAGAAAGAAAGAAAGAAAGAAAGAAAGAAAGAAAGAAAGAAAGAAAGAAAGAAAGAAAGAAAGAAGGAAGGAAGGAAGGAAGGAAGGAAGGAAGGAAGGAAGGAAGGAAGGAAGGAAAGAAAGAAAGAAAGAAAGAAAGAAAGAAAGAAAGAAAGAAAGAAAGAAAGGGAAAAGAAACTGATCATCTGCAAGGCCATCAAGCAACTCTAAATTTGCTTACAAATGGGGGCCCTAGACAAACTCTAACCATAGTTGATAGTTACACTGGGTGAAATCTGTAAAGACTAACTCTTCTCCTGCTTCATATCTTTCAGTATAAAAGACAGGTTAT
>CAUYRT010019281.1:0-86208 GCA_963574885.1 Lepilemur ruficaudatus
CCCAGCTTAGGAAGCCAAGGAAGGGATCCTGGCAACCTGCCAGCCGGGATGCGTGTGGGCGCAGTCCTTAGCAAAGGGAACAGTGTGCACAGCAGGGGGAACTGTGCAGGAACAGAGAGGGCGGGCAGAGAAGCCAGAGGGAGAGGGGCCCTGAAGCTGCTTCCGCGGCGTGAGTCCCTGAGCAGGTCACTTCTCCACGTTGGACCTTGGCTTCCTACAGCAACTGGAGTAAGATTAAATATGACAGCGAATGTGAAGAAGGCTTTAAGAAAGTAGGAAGGTCTTCAGAACGGGGAAGGTTGAAGAGTGAGCGCGAGAGAACTCACCCCACGCCTGTCGCTGGGACGGGCGATGGTGGCGGGAGGGGATGCTCGGGTCGCCCGTACTTCCTCCTCCTCCGTCTTGTCTGAAGTAGCCAGTGTGGTGGGAGGGGCCGTAAATCAGACGGAGAAAAGCAGCAATAACCATGATCCTGTGCAAAGGCATTAGACGGCTGATAAGCACTTTTATAGTAGTGATTTACTCAGCATCTCTTTATGAAGCTCCTATTATGCGCCAGGGGCTCTCCTGGGTTCTAGGAAGACAAGGATGGACAGGAAAGACAAGTCTGGGAGGGTCTGATGGGTAAACAGGCGATTTCCAGAGCTATACTACACGTGGCCACCAACAGCCACGCGAAGTACACCCGCCTGAGATCCACCTTTCCAGTTTACAAACTAGGAAACTGAGACCCAGAGAAGAGCGACGACTTCTCCAAAGTCATAGCTAGATGTTGGTGCTGCCTGGGCCCACAAGCAGGTCCCACTGTGACTCCCAGCCTTTGTCTTTCCACAGAGGCAGCCATCATGCTGGTTCCCAGGCTGACCAGCGTCAGGAGGAAGGAAGCCAACTGGGTCTCAGAAGGTGTTAGGTAAAAGGAGGAGTTGGGTCTCTGAGCGCCCCGGCAGGAGCCCCCAAGGAGCAGAGGTGAGAGAAGAGACAAAACAATTGAGTTTGGACGTCTCTGGTCCTAAATCCAAGAAGGCCCGCCTTGTTGGCGTTAAATCCCTTCCACTGCCTCCAGCCCCTCCAGTCAACCTTGACTCGGGTTTCCTCAGACACAAATGAATGTTCTGAGAGTAATGAGTCCTTGTGTTCCCACTGTCATCCTGGCTCCCTCCGGCTCCCATCTGTGTCCTCCACGTCTAGAAATAAGGAGCCGGAGGAGGATGAAAACGAGCCTGCAGAGAGGCTGCCGCTGACCTGACCGGTCCGCATCGAAATCTCCCCTCCAGATGTGGCTTTGGGGGCGGGGTAGAAAGCTCGCCGAAGCCTCGGGTGAAATTCCAGCAGCTGCCCCGGGAGGTGGCTTAACCGGACATGCTGAACGGGAGTCGTTAATAACCCGGCATTTCATTAGGCAGAGCCAGATGTCAGGGCCGGAGGAGGAGATGTGTGGGGAGCAGGATGAGGAGAGGTGAGCAGCCTCTTTCGGGAGTTTGGGAAGCCCAGGTTTCCAGCTCCAGCGAGGAGAGTCCAGGCCAGAGTCCGGGATGCAAATGTGGGGACCCCTGTCCAGACAGCCGAAGCCCTGAGCTAGAGAAGCTCAGCAACCCGTTTGTTCATTCAGCCACTGGCCAAACGCTTACTGAGCACCGGCCGGGAGCCAGGCACTGTACTTAGAGCTGGGAAACAAGATCGGTGAGACTGCCTGCGTGACCAAGGGATTTGTAGTCTCGGAGGGGAGACAATCAGGTTAATTAATGAGTGAGTAGAATGCTGTAAATCTCTGCTGAAAGCTTGTGTCGTGCACAGTGGGGAAACGCAGAAGCAAGGGCCAGTTCTACTTGGGGATGTCTAAAAAACTTTCATGGTAAGAGGGTGAGTCTCGGAAGATGACTAGGGTTTGCTAGGCAAGGAGGGAGGAAAGGCTTCCCCACCTCGATGACGGGGATGTCTACAACATTTACTGAATGTGTGAATGTGCCAGATATTTTTCTAAGAGCTTTACATATATATTTTCTTTCATTTAGTGCTCACAATGACCCTCTGTAGTAGGTTTTATTGTTTTTCTTTGTTTTTTTGAGACAGAATCTCACTCTGTTGCCCGGGCTAGAGTGCCGTGGTGTCAGCGTAGCTCACAGCAACCTCAAACTCCTGGGCTCAAGCAGTCCTTCTGCCTCAGCCTCCCAAGTAGGTGGGACTACAGGCATGCGCCACCATGCCCAGCTATTTTTTTTTTCTTTCTATTTTTAGTTGTCTGGCTAATTTCTTTCTATTTTTAGTAGAGCTGGGATCTTGCTCTCGCTCAGGCTGGTCTCGAACTCCTGAGCTCGAGCACTCCTCCTGCTCCTGCCTCCCAGAGTGCTAGGATTACAGGCATGAGCCACCGCGGTGGGCCTGGTTTTACTGTTATCCTCATTTTACAAATGAGGAACCTGGGGCCCAGAGTGGTTAAGAAACTTACCCAAGGTGAGTTTGGGGAACTGCGGTGATGCGGTGGGACTTGAGTTCCGAGGTGAGGCTGTGCCTTGAATGGCGAGGCCAGAAAGGTGGGCAGGGGTCTGGCCATGAAAGGCCTCAGCAGCTTAGCCAGACAGTGCAGTCTTCACCCTACTGGGCAGGAAATGGCATGGCCTGATTCCTGCTTTCCAAGATCACTTTGGCAGCAATACAGAGGTGGAATTGGAGGCAGCAAGGCAAGGAGGCCAATTAGGAGGAAAATTCAATGGTCCAGGGGCGAGATAATGAACTTATGACTAAATCAGTGACATTACCAATGGAGAAGACATCAACACCGGAAGATAAAAAGGGCAGGAATTTCTGGCCACCTAAAGGAGAAAAAAATATGCTTTGTAGAGTCCCACAAACCTGAAGCTGAGTCCCAGTCATGCCGCTTACTGGGTTTGGCAAATGGTCCTTTTATAACTTCTCCATCTGTAAAATGGAGAAAATAAAATAAGAGGTGATCCCACCAGACTGTGCAACTCTATCATAATTTTCCACTTGACTGTAAGCTCTTCGAGGACAGACACTGAGTCTGAACACTCGTTGTATTGCTGGCACCCCGCACCGTGCCTGGAACACATGGGTGCTCAATGCTCTTCTTTGAGTGAGTGTGAAATGGTCCGAGTTGAGCAAAGGGAAGAGTCAGGGTATCATCAGGTTTCTGCCATGGCTGACTGATGGATGGTGGTGCCACTCACTGAGAGAGGGAGACTGGAGGCAATATGGCACGTCAGTGGGGGCGGGGAGATCATGGGCTGCGCTTTCGACAGAAGCAGGCGGTAGCCTTCACTGTGGTGAGAGTGTGGGGAGTGGCTGAGAGTGAGTTGGAGACTGAGGCGGAGCGGGGAGCTTTGCAGTGCTGGAGAAGTTGTTCACACGGGTGTTGAATTTTCTTAAGTTAGACGCTCATTATCTCTCGCTTGGACGTATAATATTTCTTCCTAACGGCTCTCCTTGACCGCTGCCTCCAGTTCACTTTGCTGCCAAATTGATCTCAGGAAGCAGAACCAGGTCGTGTCAGATTCATGAGGACTCTGCAGAGCACTGAGGGCTGTGACTACTATGCCACGATTCTGTGTAGAAAGGTGTATGTGGAGGGTGTTGGTTAAATTGTGTCCCTCAAAAACACGTGTTCAAGTCCTAACCCACGATGCCTGTGAACATGACCTTATCTGAAAATAGGGTCTTTGCAGATATAATGAAGTTGAGGTCATACTGGATTAGGGCGGGCCCTGATCCAATGACTCATGACATTGTAAAAAGAGGGAAATTTAGACACAAAGACACAGAAGGTGGCCATGTGACGATGGAGGCAGAGAGTAGAGTGATGCAGCTGCCAGCGAGGAATGCCCAGGGTTGCCAGCAACCACCAGAAGCTAGGAAGAGGCAAAGGAGGGATTCTTCTCTAGAGCCTTCAGAGAGGGCATGGCCCTGCCAACGCTTAGATTCTAGCTTCTAGCCTCCAGAATTGGGAAAGAATAAATTTCTGCTGTTTCAAGCCACCCCGTTTGTGGCACTTTGTTACGGCAAAACTAGGAAAATGGTAGAGAGGGGATATGGATACATACATATAATTGCTTGTGTTTTCAATACTAGGCAATGGAGGAGCCAGCTGGCTGTTGGCTGATCTAGGATAACCATGCTGGAATGGCTGGGGGCACTCAGCTCTGCTCCATTTGCCTCCAAACAAGTTTATCCAGCGTGTCCTCAGGGTCATGGTAGAGCTGCAAGTGAGTAAGTACAAATAGCCAAGGATGTTTAATGCCTGGGCTTGGGCCTGGCACACCGTCACTTTTGCTTTATTCTATTGGCCAAAGCTTGGCACAGGCCAGCCCAGATTCAAGGGGTAGTAAAACAGACTCAACCTCTGTATGAGGGACTGCAAAAGAGACGTGGCAAAGGGTGTAAATGCAGAAGCAAGTGAAGAATTAGAGCCATTGATGCAGTGCACCACACTAACACATATGCACATAGCCATACACACATAATTGGCTCCTCCATTGCCTAGCCATACACACATATATGTGCATATATGTAGTGGGATAAAGCAAGCAAGTCATTATACTCTTGTTTTTAAGATCTAAAATTTACGGAATAAGAGGTGAGATACAAAACAGTGAGATGCAAACATTTTATACTAAAGCCAAAGAAGTACAAATTCTATCATATATATTTTGAGTTGCAAATGACAGTATGAACTCAGAATATATATATATTTTTTTCTAAGAAATACGTATTTCTGGGCCAGGCGTGGTGGCTCACGCCTGTAATCCTAGAACTCTGCGAGTCTGAGATGGGCAGATCATTTGAGCTCAGGAGTTCAAGACCAGCATGAGCAAGAGTGAGACCCTGTCTCTACCAAAAATAGAAAAGAAAAAAAAATTAGCCGGGCATGGTAGCGCATGCCTGTAGTCCCAGCTACTCGGGAGGCTGAGGCAGGAGGATCGCTTGAGCCCAGGAGTGTGAGGTTGCTGTGAGCTAGGCTGATGCCATGGCACTCTAGCCCAGGCAACAGAGCGAGACTCTGTCTCAAAACAAAACAAAAGAAAACAAAACTATGGCAGCAGTTGACAAAATTTTTTCTATTGATATAAAGGGTCAGATAAATATTTTAGGCTTTGTGGGCCATATTATCTCTTCACAATGACTCAACTCTGCTGTTGTAGCACAAAAGGAGCCATAGACGATAATAAACAAATAAACACAGTCATATTCCAATAAAGTTTTATTTACAGAAAAAAGCAGCAGGCCAGATTTGGCCCATGGGCTTTAGTTTGCAGACCCCTGCAGTGGGGTCTAAAGAACCCAGAAGCCGTCAAAGCTAGCTTCACAGATTTTTCAAAGGTTGATACGGGCTTCATTATATCTCCTCCAGAAAGGATAAAAATCAATTGTTTGGATGTGGCTTCAGTCTTGTTCTAATTATTTTGCGCTGTGCTTTGGTGTTTTGATGTTGTCTTTCCATGCATTTATTTCTAAATGCTTCCCATTCTTCATTCTGTCTCCTGGTACTCACAGGGTCGGGTAATTTTAGAATAAGCCTCTTTCACATTCATCCTTTCTAAAATCCCACTTATTTTCAGATTCCTCATCTGTACTGGGGTAAGATGTGATGTACAATAGCTAAACGAACACTTGTCTGAATCACCGGACAGGACATGACACAGACTTGCTGTGTGTCTTTGTGAAAATCACCTAACATCTCTGAGCCTCCTTTTCCTCATCTGTCAAATGAGGGAGTTGGCTAACTGGTCTCTAGAATCCCTTCTAGCTATAAGCTTGTGATTTTAGGAAGTTGTAACCTCAATCCAGGCAACTGTCTGGGGCCATTAATTAGGATGTCACTCACAGACCATGAAATTACTAGGAGGCCAACAGAAATTAGCCACACGATCTCCTATAGTTGGCAACCTTCCTGAGGCCTTCACAGCTGAGGACGGTGGGGGTATCAGCTAACTTCAGAGAATCTGAGATCTATCCCACTAAGAGGATAAAAGGAAGACAAATGACTTCAGAAACCTACGCTCCAGGAAAATTAATTCACATTTCTAAACTGCCACTGTAATAGCTACAAAATGCACACAAATATTGTTTGGAATATCAGCTGGAAACAGGATCCTAGGATGCTACTGTGGGAAGACGGGACACTTTCCCTTCTCCACCAGACCCTCCGGTATAGGCTCTTCTGGCCGTAGAAAAGGTACTCCTCAAAGCCCACCCAATAAATATATGAATAGGGCAGGAGGAAATGGAGGCTTTGAGGAGTTGAAAAAAATGAATCAGCAATTTCCAGCATGTATGAAAGGAAAGAAGTCTCTGTGAGCAAGGATGAGGGAGGTCAGGGAAGGTCCAGGAACCCGGACTTTGGCTGAGGCAGGGGCTGGCGGTGGTTGGCGGCTCAGAGGAGAGTTTGAGTTCGTACAGTATCATTGCCACTCTTGGGCTCATTCCCCAGCTCATAGCCCAGTGGCCTGTGGACACAGCAGATGGGCAGGGGCTGGAGCCCTCTCCCTCCATCCTGGACTCAGGCTCCAGGGCAGGGAGGGAGCCAAGAAGCCCCCATTCTGGCCTCCACGAGAACAGGCGCTTATTGTCTGACTCTGCTAAAGCGGTCTCATTTGTAGCCTAAATAATTCACTCACCAATCTCTCAAGGAGCATTAACAGAAAAACAAAACCCGACCCAGCCCCCGCACTCAGGTTCCCGCTGCACGGAAGGCACGCAGGAGGCTGGGAGGCAGTGCCGAGCTGCAGAGCTGGCCTGCCTTCAAAGGTTCGCTGGGCTTGGCAACTTGCCGAAAAAGACCCAGAGTCGGTTTTTTTCCCAGCCCTCTAGCTAAGGATGGTTTTTACGTTCTTAAAAGGCTTTCAAAACAAAGTGAAACAAAACAGACAAACATCAACACCAAAAACAAAGAACATGTAACAGAGACTATACAGGGTATGCAAAGCCTAAACTATTTCCTACCTAGCCCTTCCAGAAGAAGTCTGCCAGCCCCTTCATCCGTCCCCCAGCCTCGAAGGAGGCAATGACGTCCTTTGGCCACAGCCTTGGCTACCCCACCCCATGACCCCACTCACTATCTGCAGAGATTCACAGTTGTCAGAATTCTGATATTTACAGTCTAGCGAGAAGCTGGCAGCACTGTTCACTCAATTACCAAAAACAAAACAAAACAAAAACAAGAAAACAAACTGGACTGGACCGAGGCAGGGGGAATTTCAAATAGTCTTGGTTCTACTACAGGGAGAGGGAGGGAGGAACTGAGACTCGGCCCCAAACCATCATCCGATTCACCTTCTCTGAGGGTCAGAATTCAGCATCGTCCAGCTTGGCCTCTACTGATACCCCTCTCCCTAAGGCCCTGGCGATCCCAATCCCAGCTGCCATGGACGCTGCAATTGTCTTACTGATAAGATATCTAAGTAGCCCATGGCTTTGAGTCTCTGAAGGCTGTGTGGCATCCCCAAGCCATCTTGGGTGCCGGCCTAACTGTGCTGGCCCTCAATCCTAAACAGAGGCTCCAACCCGCCCCCTCTCCTGCCTCACAGGAGCCTTTGAAGAGAGAGGACTCTGACCAGTGCTACACCCCACCCAGACTCTCTCCTGGAGCCAGAGCTTCTGAGAGTTACAGCCTAAAGACCTCAAAAGAGAAGGGGCAGAGCGGGCAACGGAGATGCCACCTCAGAGTGCCCCAGATGTAACTGGGCTGAATGACTTCTCGGCTGTCATGGGTCCTGTTTGGGATTTTGGGAGTTGAAGGCAGAGTGGAGACCAGATGGCCCCACATCCTGGTGTGTGGATATTCGAGATGATTTCAGACCAGAGAACAGTGACCTTGGTAAAAGTTCCTCCTCTAGCATTTCCCAAGCGAAATGTTGCTGCTATCCAGCCAGTAATTTGCAGGTTCCAGTAACTCGAGACAAAATTAACATGGAAGGCCCAGTTTGGAATCCCAACGTTCAGACTGACAGGTCAGCAGTCTTAGAGGTTTGCCCAGGCTGTGAGATCTTGGGCAAGTCACACCTCACCTCTCTGGGACTCAGTTTCCTCATCTGCTATTATAAAGCAAGCAAACAAAAACCTGAGGTGCTTGGAAGGGGATGATTTTAAGGTCATGTTCAACTCACACCCAATGAGCAGCCTAAACCAAGCCATGCCTCTGCAGATGCTCAGCTGGGAAGTTGTTTGGCTTCATTTTTGCTTCCCTTCCCCAGGTCAGCCCAATCCCATCCAAATGCGATACCGCGGTTCCGGCATACGAAGAGCGTGTTTCCCTTCAACATGTGAGCAGCTTGCTGGGGATTCAGGACTGATGTGAAAGAGGGAGGTGGCGGGTGGTGAAAGTGACCTCTTGTCTTTATGCCCTGTGGCCCAAAGCCAGAGTCTGGTACCGAACACTTTAATCTAAATTATCTAAATTGTCTGTCACCAACTCCCCAACTCGACTGGACATTCCTTAAGGGCAGGAATGTGTCTTGACCTTCTTCTGTGTCCCCGGAAGAGCCCAGCTCAACACTAGGTGGGTGGTTGGAGATCCATCCATATCTGCTGAGCTGCTTAATGGAAAGGCTCCTGGAAAGACTGATGGTGCATTTGGCCTGGGACATGTGTCCAGATAAGTGAATCCCCAAATTTGCTGGCTCATGACAGGATGCCATCTTCAGTCCATGGCTCAATCAAGTCTGTTCTGTCCAGGCCATGACCCCCAAGAGCTATCGTGTGACCTAGAGAACAGAGCAAGGAGGGGAAGGTTAGAGAAGGGAACGCCTATTCCCATCCCAGCATGCCAGAGATGCCCCAGGATATGCAGTCACTTAGCGGTCATTGCTGCTGATCCCCTCCCCCAAAGCAGTCCAGACTGGGAAAGCATGGCCTCGTGGTCCATGCCAACACAAATCAGGCAACCCTCACCACGGGCTGCTTCAGAGTAGCTACCCAAATTGCAAGCACAGCGATCAGCCTTACGGGCTACAAACCCAAATCTATAACATGATGACAAATATCACAAGCTCTGTGGGGGATCTCATTCTCTTCTAGTCTTAAATATACTCAGAATGACTGTCTCCCTTCCCTGACTACAGACAGGAAGCTCTATTTTATATCTAGCCAAACTTTTTCTTGCTGTAATTCCTTTTCTTCTGTGCTCTATGAAAATGGTTGCTGTCCTTAGAACCCTGAAGGCTGCCTCTCCTTCTCTATTTTTCGGTTTGTTTGCTTGTTTGCTGTGTGTGGTGGCAGGGCAGAAAAGCAGAAGGCAGCGCTCAGGCCTGCCCCCCAGAGTCATTCTTCTGTACAAATAGTGACGACAGAGTGATGCAGCTGATTAACCACGACACACATGGAATTGCTACTGAGTTTGATAAAATTGTAATTAACCCTTGTTCTGTGGGGCAGGCAGCAAACCATGAAAATAAGAATCCTCTTGGGTGCTGTCACAGTAGACAGAGAAACTGGACTACAGGAAGGTCGGGATGAGCTGTAGGGAGTTAACAGTAGGAGCGGGTGGGGGTGGAGGAACGGTCCATGGTACAGGCGGCTGGGCAGAATGGTTTCTGTACCTGGAATTCAGGTGCAAGTAGAGACTCCTCCCTGAATTATCTAGATACTTTTCTCAATTCTCTACTTTGTTTTTTATAGACCTGACATATTCTGGAGGCAAACTCACTTGAGGCAAAGAGGAGGAAACTAAGGCATATGGAACATCAAGAATTTGCCCAGAAGGACACAGTGGCTTTCAAAGGTAGAGCTCCTAACTCTTGTCTCCAGTCAGGACAGACCCGGGAGAACCGTCTGGGACATATTCTCGTGGTCCAGCATCTCACGTTGGGGCGCTGACATCCTAGACTCCCGGGGCTCCGGTGCCTCCTGTGTACCCCAGGTGAAGGGGGAAGGGGGGATGAAGTGTCCACCCCGGATACCTTGGTGGTTTTGACTTTCTGTCCACTGCTGCAGCTCCATCCCGAGAGGTCTGGAAGCACCTTACACTCCTCGCCCGGCAGGCAGGGCTCCATCTGGCACCACCACCTCTGCAGGACGATGGAGGCTGTAGGAGCGGGAGGCAGGAGCGTAGCTCTAAACTCTGCGAGCACAGCAGGCAGGCAAAGGGGGTCTGTGAATGAAGTGGATGTTTCCACGCACCCTCGGGTTTGAGCCCTGTGTCTCCTTCGTCTTTCCCTACTCCAGGCTGCCCAGAGACGTAGCACTCAGGCTGAGGCTTGGGGACTTAACTCTACCAACTCTAACCCCACCGATCCCTGCATCTCCCCGAAGACAGCAAGGAGTGAAGGCAGGCGAAGTTGTCTCTCAGGCAACCATGTCACTAGCGTAGAGGCACAATCGTCAACACTGCCCCCCCCAGTGTGTGTGAGCAAGTGTGTGAGCTGTTTGGAGGGGTCCACAGCCCGGGAGGGCACAGCTGGTGTGTGCGCAGGTCTGTGGGCTGCCAAGTGGGGGTGAGAACACCAGGGCGGTGGGGGAGTGGGAAAGCAGGGGGGCGTGGGGGAGCACGTGCGCATGTGAGGGAGAGGGAGAGTGTGGCCGAGAACGAGAGGAGGGCATGAGGCAGAGGCAGGGAAGGAGCAGTAGGCGAGGAAGCCCACGCCCGCCGAGCGTAAGGCGAGGGGAGTCTATGGCGCTGAGGGATGCGTCTTCATGCGGCAGTGGGTGCGGCCGGCAGGGTGCACGCGTAACAACCGCTTTCCTTATCTATGACACGGGGATGGCTACATCTGCCCTCTCCCCGCAGAGGGCGCCCTGTCACTGGAGACTCTGATCATGAAAGCCCTGAGATGGGTATGACATTTATCCCCAGCAGACGGCGACGCCTGAACAGAGCTCCTTATTGCTCTGCGTGGGGCCTCCCTGCCCAGGCCCTGGCCTCGCACTCACCGTCTACACAGGAGGGCTTTGCCCGTGTGGTGCCGGCCACCTGGCCAGAAAAGCAGGAGCATTTGACGGTCTGAGAGCGTTCCTCGATGCGGTTCCGGTTGCAGCAGCGGTGAGCAGCAATCACCTCGCAGGTGCCCTGCTGCATGAGCACTGGGGCCAGCAGTACGGGATCAGGGCCCTGGCCCAGGCCCCCGACCCTGCTCCCCTCCCCACCCCTGCTTGTCCTCGAGCCCCTCCTCCTTGCTTGGGGCAGGGCTATGGAAGAGATTTCCAATGGAGGGGAGGAGCAAGCCGGTGAAATCTCCCTGCTGCTTCCCAGAGCTCCTGTTCTTCCTCCCCTGTGAGGCCACGGTCATCGGCCTTTGGCAGAGCCTGGCCCTGGTGCAGGAGAAAGATGGAGTCCTACACCAGCCGCCACCTCTCTAGCTTCCTCAGGGTGAGGGCAAGGGCCCCAGAACTTGCAATGCGTGGGAAGGATCATCCGCTTACACAGGGTTTAGTCATCCCAGAAGGAAAACTATAGAATTAGGCCAGGAGGCTAGACTCAAGCCCCGACTGAGGGCCTCTCCCTCTGCAGAACACCTTCCAGCCTGGAAGGGAAGGTGAGCAACGGGTCTGCCCAGGCCTCCTCTGGGCTGGGACAGAACAGGGGGACAGAGTTTCCTGGGTGAAGAACCGAAGAGGAGCCAGAACCCCTGCCTGGGAGATCTACCTGCTGTGGCACCGGGTGGAGTGGTGTCCAGCTCCCCAGGTGTCCTGGGAAACCCCCTCCCCAGGCCCCGTCACCTCCCCAAACCTGTGGCAGTTGGAGGCTGTGAGGCAGCCGTGGCCAGGCAGGTCCACAGCCAGGCCAGGCACAGTGCCAGCAGCCAGCCGCCTGTGCTCCAGTTCCGCGAGGCCCTCTCACTCATCCTGTGGGGAGAAGCGCACACCCTGCTCAGCCGCAGACAGGAGCTCCTCTGTGCCCAGCTCGAGCACCTTCTCTGGGCCATGAGCTCTAGGAAGCACGAGGGTGGGTGGGACGCATACCTTGTTCCCGGGCAGCTTTCAGTCCCACACAGCGTCACTGCAGGCGGTGATGAGTGCAACAGGAGGAAAGGGGAGCAGGAAGGGAGAGCCTGGGAGGAAGTGGAACTTCAGAGGGGTCTTGGAGGACAAACCAGATATGGCCCCGTGGAGGGCTATGGCATGAGAGGAACAATAATGTTGACTCCCAATTTTTGAGCACTTTTTGACCCAGGCACTTGGCATGCATGTTCTTGAATCCTTCATGACTGTCCTGCAAGGTAGGATTATTATTACCTACTCTACAGATGGGCAAAGCAAAGCTCAAAAAGCTTCGACAGAGCCTAAACCACCATCAGTAAAATACTGGCTAACTACATTGTAGAGATCTACACAAATGTAGTCCCATCCAGACAGCTGTAAAAAAAAAAAAAAAACAATGGAAAAATGCTTTCTGTACTGACGCATGCATTGATATCCAATGGTAATCCACTGTTAACGAAAAAAGCAAAGTATAGAATGGTGTGTATAAAATGTATGAAAGGGAGGGATTATCTATGTCGCTCGAATATATATATATATTAAATAGCTCTGGAAAAATGCATAGAAAAACTATTAATATTGTTTGCCACCAAGAAGAGAAACTGGTTGGCTAGGAGATGGAGATAGAAGGGAGACTTATTTTTCTCCTGATTTATTTATTACTTTTTGAGTTTCCAATCACGGGAATGCAATAGCAATTCAATTTAAACAAAATTTAAATTTAAAAAGGAAAAAATAAAACTGAGGCTAATAGAAGTCAAGAGATTTGCCGAAGGCCAGGCAGCATGCGGATGGAGGAGTCCAGAGCCCAGAAGCCTGCCCTACACCCACTGCACTGCTTCTGCTCTCTTCCCCTTTCCTTTTCCTCCTCCATCCTTGCTTGACAGTTCAGGCCTCCCAAATCTATCCCAGAGGGTAGGCTAGAAATGGAAGGAATCCCAGGGAGGAAGAAGCACACAGTAGCTGGGAGTTGCCCAGTCACAGAAGGGCGGGAGCAGCCCCAGGAGGCAGCCGGGCCGCAGGCTCAGGGGTAGGCCTGGACCACTGCCTCTGTGCTCAGCTAGCCCCTGGGGGCACTCCTGGTCTCCCACAAGTGCCAGCACAGTTCTGAAAATAGCAGAGGCGAAACCAATGCCAGGACTCAGCTGCTCCCTCAAATAGGGTGCGTGATCTCCACCCACCCCTCTACCCCATCTTCAACTGTCTCCTCACTCACCTTTTCGGGGATCTTTCAGTTCTGTCTGCTCATCTGCTGGCCTCAGACTCACGCCACCTGTGCAAGTAGGAAAGCTTCTTGGGGAGTTGCACAGGACAGATGGAGTCCATGGCCCTGCAGGCGGTGAAGGAGGACCTGGGAGAGGGCAAGGGGCTGGGCTGGGCACTGAAGCCAGCCCCAGGTGCCTGGGCAAGGGGCAGTTTCTCCCCTTGCCCTGGGAATTTAGAATTTAGAGGGGCCCTCGCAGACTCTGGGAGCATGTGGGGTGGTGGGCCTAAGGAGCGTGGCCTGAGCGGGTGATGGTTGGGAGGTGCCTAAGAATCAGTGCTGTCCCATCTCTGCTCTTGGGAGGGAGCTGAGGATCAGGGAAGGAGCAGAACCTGACAGATTCCTGTGGAAAGAGGCCCCTGGGAAAGATTCTGAGGCCCTGCATCCTCTTCACCTCCACCTCCCGTGGTACCCCCATGGCACTTGCTTCCTGAACTTGTGTGGAGCTGGCTCAGCTCTGCCACCCTCACTCCCATTCCTGTCCCTGAGGGCTAGCAGGAGCGTGCTCCAGGTCTCTGTGCCTCAAAGGCCACACCCCCAAACAGCTTTCCATTTCTCCCTGAGGACCCTCCTCCCTCACCCTCCAAAGAGGGGCAGAACTGAAACACAGGATAGTGGGGCCCAGGAAGGACAGAGAAGCCTGAGTCCTAGCTCCCAGGAGTGGGAGAGATAAGAGGAGGGTGTGGGGGAAGATGGAAGAAGTGGTGCCAATACCCCGGGGTCGGTGTGCTCCCATGGATGAGCGCTCCCCACTCTTCTAGATGTATCTCTTTTCTGAGTAGGTCCTCTCCCTGCCCTCATCGGGAACCCTCATTTTGACCATTATAAATGCAGCTCTGTTTTCTCTCGGGTGATCCTATTTCTCTCTGAGCTGCCACACCCTCCAACCCAACTCACCCCTCTCTCCTATGAACCCCAAGAAGTTGACAGGGGAACTCATTTGGGTCTGGATCTCTGGCATTCTGTTCCCTCCCTCAGAAAGAGCTGGAGAAAGAAGCTGCTTCTGTTCTTCAGCTTCCATGCTCCTGCCTCAGTTCCCCAGCCTGTTTTCCCCAAACTCCAGTCCAGGCTATGGTGAGTCTGAGTTAGCAGCTTGCATACCAGCAAGGGTTTGAGGAGGTGACCCGCAAGAACTATGAACCTTGCTCCACCTTCTCCCGAGCCCCTTCCCAGCGCCCACTCACTCCTCCAAATCCTGAGACCACACCTGGGACCTACCTGCCCCACAGCGGTGCCCGCTGGTTCGACTTGCTGGCCTGAAGTCCTCCTTGCCTCTGAGCCTGGGACCAAGACTCCGACAGGCAGACTGCAGGAGGGAGGGGCCAGCTTAGGTGCTGTCTAGCCCGGAGCCCTGTCCCCCTCACCAAGTTGCCGGGCCCCCGGGACGGCGGAGCGCTGGCCCCGCTGGCATCATCAGCAAGGCGGGCCCCGCGCCGGGCATCGGGGATCTCCGAGCCCAGCCCCGCCAGCTCTGCAGAGCTCAGCCGGGGTCCCTCCGAGGATCCTGCCCGCAAGCCGGGGAGCGCGCGCCGCCGCCTCCTTGGGGACAGCGCTGGGCGCTCGGCCGGGAGGGTCGGCACAGCCGGGACGCAGCGGCCCCTGGCGGCCAAGGGCAAGAAGAGGGACGAAAGGACATTGGTTCCGCAGGTTCCATTCGCCTGGACATCTCACTGGGCCGGGCCCTGGCAACTCCGAGGAGGTCCCTCAGAACCCTCGGGGTCTTGTGGACCCTAGTCCTGTGGCTCAGGGCAAGTAGGAGGTGTTGGCGGAAGGGCGCTGGGAGTGAGGAGTGATTGCCCAGACCCTCAGGGTCTTTGAGCTTTGAAGATTCTGGAACTGCACTGTCCAATACAGTAGCCACACGCAGTATGTTGTTATTTAAATCTAAATCAATTAATGAAACTTAAATTTCAGTTCCTCATGAGCACTCACCATATTTCAAGCGCTCAATAGGCACACGAAGCTAGGGACTGCACTGTATCGGACAGAGCAGATACAGAACATTCCCACTATTGCACTAATGTCTGTTTGACAACACTCTTCTAGATATTTAGGAGGGAATAATAAATATCTCTACCCCTGGAGAGGTGCCCTGAGGGTGGGAGGACTAGGGAAATTAGGAGGGTGGGGGCCCTGGGCAGGAGGGCTGCGATAGGCTGGTGAATGGTCCCTATGGATAATCAGTGTGAATCCCAACTACGGAACAAAACTCTGAGACCTAGTTTCTTCATCAGAAAAGTTGTAATGTAATAAATTACAATTGTATAATTGTTTACAGGGCTCTATTTTGGATGTGAAATATTAGACAAATGGGAGGGAAAGGTGTTCTGTGAATTTGTCTCTTAACTGAAAGGGACATTCCTCTTAGAGGTTGGGGGTAACACGGAGGGGGGAGGCAAGGGCGAAGAAGCCCGGTTCTGGGCCCTGAGACACTGGAGCTCGCCTGGCAGGGCCAGCCACTGAGCAGAGTCTCAGCTCTCAGTGGAGGAAAACATCCTACAAGTCTGTCTTCTCACCCCACCCCCCTTCCCTCTCACTTTCTGCTGCCTCAGGGATGAACAGAGATGATGACCTTCTCACCAGGTTCTGGGGCAGCGTGTGGATGAAGGAGGTGTGATGGTGCCAGGAACAGGAGGTGAGAGGTTCAAGGAGAGGAGAGCCTTAGGGTTTGGATATGGCGGGGGGCTGTTCTGGAGCCCAAGGAAGCCACTGACTTCTCTCCTGACCTTCAGGTGCTAGAGCTGGGGGGTCTCTGGGCCCTGGCTCTGCGGCCCACTTGGTGGGTGCTGTGAAGAGCAGGGCATAGGGAGCTGGGTAACATGGAGAAGTGGTAAGTAAACTGTCCCAGAAACACTGAATAATAAAAATAATCAGGAGTTCTATTTTTTTCTTCAGTCTTTGGCTTGTCACTGTGGTTATGCCATTTATCTGAGAGCTGGGTCCAGTTTTTCTCAACCAGGAGGGAAAAGCCGTAGCAGCAGCCTGTTCTTTGTTCTCGTCTGCCTTTGCTGCTCTATGTGCCTTTGGGTCTGATTTTTTTCTCTTTTGTGACTTTTTCTCTGGCTGTCTCTGCCCAAAGCTCAGACATAACAGAGCAGGCATAGCGAGTTTAAAAACCTGAATGACCATTGTGGGATTTTTATTTGGAAGCTGCCAGGAATGCCACTCCTTTGGGGCGAACAGGTTAACCCCAAAAGCAGAGGGAGGAAGGGCAGACAGAGCCCCGAGGTGGAGTCCCAATCATCAACTGGGTGCCAGTGGTCCCTGATGGCTACGCTCAACTTGCATTGGGCCCCCAAGGGCCTTGCCCCCATTTGAACTCTGTGTATGTGGCATCTCTGGAGACCTAGTGATCAACTCCCTGATAGGAGGTTTAAGGACAGAGCTCTACTGGCATCAGATCTGTACCACCCTCCCCCAGAGGGGAGAAGACAGAAAGAACAGGTAGCCCACCAGGGGCCAGGCCCAGTCCCCATCTTCCAGCAGGTGGGCTTTTCCACCTCTTAGGCAAGCACTTAGCTTGGCCTATGTTTCCCCCTGGTGGCAGCCACAGAACTTGCTCAGCATTTCTGGACTGCTCTCAGCCTGGCCCTAAGAAAAGAAGGATGGGAAGGGAGGAACCCCGATTCATCCCTCAGCCATTCATCTTCTTCCTAACCTTTCCTCCCTGATGTAGAGAAATCAGCGTGGTTATTAAGACAGACTGGGTTTGGGCGTCAGAGGGCTGATATGAATGCGAATCTCTCACTGGCTGTGTGACCTTCTGGGTCAAGTCACATAAAATGACAAGAGCATCCAGTTCTGCCTCATCAGTAAAACTGATAGAATAAAACCCACCTTGGAAGGCTGGTGTGTGCTATAAGAGACCTAATGTAAGAAATGTGCCTGGTATGCTGTCAGTCCCCAGTAAGTGATAGTTACTTACAATGTTATTTAGGTCATTAAATATAAAAAGTCCAATTTTGAATCAAAAGTGTAGTTTATTATATCTCAAACAAGAAGCAGCACAATTAATCAAAGTATGTGGCTAAACTATTGACACAGTTTTGCCATCTTAATGGTAGCTTGTTTATGCCTGAAGTGAAGAAGCCTGGAGAGCGAGTGAAATCGGGAAAGGCATTTTCCACAGCTTATTGAAAATTGAATATTTTTCCTCGTAAGAAGTGGTAGCCAGCTGGTGCAAGTTCTGGTGAATGCAGTGGATGACAGAGAGTTTCCAAGTCCAGCCTCTGTAGTTTGAGCAGTGTTGTTCGTGTGACATGCGGTCGAGCATCGTCTTGCAAGAGGATTGGCCTGTCTCTATGGACCAATCTCAGCTGCTTAATCACAAGCATCCTCATCACTTCGTCAGCTGATTGCAGTAGACATCCGCTGTAATTGATTGACCAAGTTTCATGAAGCTGTTGTGGATAATACCAGCGCTGGACCACCAATCTGACACCCTTAGCTTTTTTTGACGAATATTCAGCTTTAGACTGTGTTTCAGTACTTCATCTTTATCCAACCATTGTGCCAAACACTTGTGACTGCTAAAAATAATCCATTTTTATCACACGTACCAAACAGTATAGAAATGGTTCGCCTTTATGTCATGACATCAAGGAAAGGCAAGCTTCCAGAAGATTTCTCTGCTGGTGTCCATTTAATTCATGCAGAGCCCATCTATCCAGCTTCTTTACCTTGCCCATTTGTTTCAAATGGTCCCATATTATTGGAATAGTAATGTCAACCCTTGCTGCTAATTCACGTGTAGGTTGAGATGGGTTTGCTTCCACTACAGTTTTCAGCTCATCATTATCCACCTTGGTGTCAGGTAACCCACGTGGCTCATTTTTAAGATTAAAATCACCAGAACAGAACTTCTCAAACCATCCACGTACTACGCATTCATTAACCACACCCTTCCCAAACACTTCGTAGATATTTCGAGCTGTCTGCACTGCATTGGTTTCACCACAGAACTTATATTTGCAAATAATACTTATTTTTGACTTACCCATGGTTTCACAAAAACTGCTCTAAAAAAATTTTGAAAGATAATCACAAGCCAAAACGTGAATTTGCAAGACTGAGGATGTCCCTTCACAATAAAAACAAAACAAGAAGTGTCAAAGTGAAATGTCAGAGATGTCAACTGTCAAACTTAGTACTTAAGGTAATCGGACATTTCATACTTCATAACCTAATACCCTACTATGTTATTATCCTTACTGACTAGTCCTGCTGCGGTCAGGGGACCCCTAAACGTGGGACAAATCTGGGTTCTGAGAAATTAAGGTGGGAGTGGCAACCCCTCTCCTACATCTAGAAGTGGTTTCCACGGGAGAACGGCGGCGTCGAGGAGCCTAGGACTTTACCCCAGCCCCCCGATTCAGGGTGGTCGGCTGCAGCCTCCGTGGTTGCCACCCCACCCCCGCCCGGCACCAGCTCGGCCCCGCTCTCGCCCCGGCAGCCGCAGCCAGAGAGAGTGTCACACCACGTGCTTCACACCCCGCAGCTCGGAAGCGGCTGTTCTCACTCCGAGGTCGTCAGCTCCGAGGCCCTGCGGGCAGGCGGGCCGCACGGAACCGAGAGCGCGGAGACCGCACCCCAGACCCCGTCACAATGGGGAGGCTCTGGCTGATGTGGGTTCTAAACCTGAAATAAGGTTTTCTTCTCTCTGCCCCCTTCCGACAACCGACCCTTCCTAAGAAACGGGGGCGGGGCCGAGCCGGAATGGGGCGGGGCCGAGGCCGAGGCAGGGCGGCTCCCGCAGCGGCCCGGAGCAAGGGGCAGTTCTGCCCCGGCGGACCGGCTGGCCCGGAGCCAATGGCCTGGCAGGACCTGCGGGAGCGAGCACCGCCCACCCGGGCCCTAGGGGCGGGGCCTGGCGGGGGCGGGGCCACGGCCGAGGGCGGGGCAGGGAGGCAGCATGCTAAACCGGGTGCGCTCGGCCGTGGCGCACCTGGTGAGCTCCGGGGGCGCTCCGCCTCCGCGCCCCAAATCCCCGGACCTGCCCAACGCGACCTCGGCGCCGCCCGCCGCTGCTCCAGAAGCACCCAGGAGCCCTCCGGCAAGGGCCGGGAGCGGAAGCGGGGCACCTGCGAAGGCTGTGGAGGCTCCAGTGAGCTTCTCCAGACCGACCTTTCTGCAGCTGAGCCCCGGGGGGCTGCGACGCGCCGACGACCACGCGGGACGGGCTGTGCAAAGCCCCCCGGACACGGGCCGCCGCCTGCCCTGGAGCACGGGCTACGCCGAGTGAGCGCCCTTTGGGGCACCCAAACCAGAATGAGACTCCCACCCCCTCCCCAGCTCGGCATCCCGGGCGCTAGGATGCGTCCCCCAGCCGCGCTCGGTGCCAGGCGCTCCCTTTCCCCGGGACCTTGGCTATCCTCTGGTCTTCGGGCCGCACCCCCTCCCAGCCCTCGCCAGTCGAGTGCAGCCTGAATCACCTTCTTAAGGACCTTCCAGCTCATTGACTACCCTCACCCGCGCCGCCTGAGGACCCCGTTCCTTCCCAGAGCGCGGAGGGCGCAGGGCCCCGCAAAGGATGAGTTGGCCAGTTCTCGGTCGCGGCCCGGCGCTTTAAAGGCTAAGGGAGGAGGGATCTCAAGAAGGAGCGGGGTTCCTTTTAATAAGGGAGGTAGAGGTTGGGAAGACGCGCTCACCGCTTCCCAACCACGGCGCCCCAGTTCCCTGTCCCTCTTACTGTAGTTCCCTTCCCCCTCCACACCCAGAAATAGCCGGTGACACCGGGAGGCCGCCAGCTTCCTCAGGGGTGGGGGAGGCGCCGCCTGGAGTAGAATGAGGGTCCCTTTTAGACGCACCTAGGTCTAAACCCGCGCCGGCCGGGCGATGAAGCGGACCCCCCTGGCCGGAGCGGCCGGCTTGCTCCTAGGCTGTGTGTTCTGTTTCTCGCATCTGCCGGCAAAGCAGAGCTCGGAGGGAGATGGGGGCGCTGAGGGCGGTGCCTGGTGGCCCCTTCCGCCACCGACCACCTCCTTAGCTTCCTGCGTGAGAGGAGTTTGTGGTTACGGTGGCTCCTGCCCAGTCCAGGTGGGCTTCCACTCCGATTCTATTTCAATTCCTCTTTCCGAGTCTGGGCTGGAGTACTTCCTCGTTGCCAACGCAGCGGAAACTTTCGCTGGATGGTTTTAGGATAAGAGTGGGTGTGCCCATGAAGGTGAGGGGCTGGGGACAAGGCACTAGGAGAGTTGACTGGGGCTAGGGGTGGGATGTAGGGTCTGGGATAGCAGGAAACTAAACCTTCCTGCCCCCACTTAGCTCTTACCCCAGCAGCACCACTAGGGATGCCTCCTTTTCCAGGGATGGGGAAACTGAGGCAGGCAGGTGCTGCTGCTGGCCTGTCTGTGAGGTGATAGGGCCTGCCACCCAGACAGTACTTCTTGTGCCTTGCCCGCCCTCCCTTCTCCTTCTTCCTCTGGCCTGGATCCCAGGTGGCTGTGACCTTTCTCAGCTTGGCCAGCCAATAGGAGAGGATGTGTGTGTCTAAGGTGGGGGTTATTGCAGGACCTGTTCTGGTATCCAACCTGATGCGGTCATTCTGTCCCGGCAGGGTCATCAACGCTGGCAAGAGTCGGCACAATGAGGACCAGGCTTGCTGTGAAGTGGTGTACGTGGAAGGTCGGAAGAGTGTTACGGGGGTACCTAGGGACCCTAGCCGTGGCCAGGTAAGCCCCCACCCTCTTCTCTAGCCTCCAGAGACACAGTGACACCTCTCCCCAGAGACTTCAGGCATCTGGTTTTAAATCTGAGACATATGGAAGACCTGTCTCCTAAGTCACTAGCTTTCTACCTTTTGGCACGGAACCCTTACCTGGCATTGATCAGTTAGATTCTACCAAATCAGTGTGAATGTTTACTTTTCCACTTAAAAGGTAGAGGCTCTCATATTTATGGATGACTTAATTAATTACCAATGCTGATTTTTGCCTCTTTTATCCCCTGAGAGTGGCTTTCCTGAGGCTTTCCCTTTCTTGACACATAGTAGGTCCTATGTGAATAAGTGAATAAACCTAGTTTGCCTTTAATAGCAAGCACTGACCTCCTCTCTGATGTTTATATGGATGCTCAGAGTCCTATTCTTCTCCCTGCATCACACACTCTCTCTCACACCTCCAACTTTTCCTCCATCAGGGACTCTGCTTCTACTACTGGGGGCTGTTTGATGGGCATGCAGGGGGTGGAGCTGCCGAAATGGCCTCCAGGCTCCTGCATCGCCATATCCGGGAGCAGCTAAAGGACCTGGTAGAGATACTTCAGGAGCCCTCGCCACCACCCCTCTGCCTCCCATCCACTCCAGGGACCCCAGGTTCCTCCAATCCCTCTCACTTGGTTGGTCCTCAGTCCTGCTGGTCTTCACAGAAGGAGGTGACCCATGAGAGCCTGGTAGTGGGGGCCATTGAGAATGCCTTCCAGCTCATGGTGAGTGGGTGACCTGGGCCAAGGGACCCACTAGGCCAACACTCTAGTCATCTCTGTGTGGGAGCCAGGTGGCCTGAGGGGAGTGAGCCCGAGAACCCACACACCACCTTTGAGAGCCTGAGCAGAGCTAGCTTCAGAAGGGAGGGAGAAGGGGCAGTGCCACCCATGTCTTCCTTCCTCTCCTCTAGCAGGGCGGGGCTGGGCCAGTTGAATTCTGCAGATGGGGTGGCGGAGGGAAGAGGGTGGCTGTGTGCCTGGAACCTCTTCTTCTTCCACTCCCTCTGACCCTTATGTGGCAGGATGAGCAGATGGCCCGGGAGCGGCGTGGCCACCAAGTGGAGGGGGGCTGCTGTGCACTGGTTGTGGTCTACCTGCTAGGCAAGGTGTACGTGGCCAATGCAGGCGACAGCAGGTACGGGGAGGGGGGCTTTGAAACTGGCTGCAGGGTCCACATTCTCTGGGATGGGGGAATAGAAGAGAGGTAGTGGGGGTTAAAACCGAAGATTGGAGGGCGTCAGGAGGGATCACAGACATAAGGAACAGCCTGAAATATCCAGGAGGGGAGGAAAAATGGGGTCTGGGTAAGGAATCCTAAGGGTCATTATGGGGGGCCTGGTCTTTCTGGAATTTTCCATGAGGGGTCTGAGGAGAACCAGGCCCAAACCTTTTTTCTCTGGGTAGGGCCATCATTGTCCGGAATGGTGAAATCATTCCAATGTCCCGGGAGTTTACCCCGGAGACTGAGCGCCAGCGTCTTCAGCTGCTTGTAAGTAGGAAGTAAACTCTCCACCCCCATTCTTTGTTGGGTCTTGCGCCTCTCTGCACCCCATGTCCCTTAGAACTCTCACAGCCCCACCACATGCACAGAAAACTCCTTCCTGGAGTCTTACTGGGAAGGCTGCTGTGCCGGTGGCGTGAGGGCAGAGTGAGGGCTGAGCTGGTGGGAGGATGCAGAAGGCAGCATCCTGGGCTGGTCCAGTGCTCCCACTGCGGCCCCAGCTGAGGCAGGAAGTAGAGTCAGAGGTGGGGGAAGGGGACAGCAAAGGCCCTTGACAGGCAGTATGGCTTTTGTTTCAACAAAACACATGGGCTCTGGAGCTGGACCCCCTTGGGATGTATTCTGGTTTGAGTACTTTGCTAAATATCCGACATCAACAATTCCCTTAACCTCTCTGTGCATCAGTAGTTTCCGCCTTAAGGGCTGTTGTGAGGAGTTAATATCAGAACAGTGTGTGGCATGCTGTAAATTATATTTAAGGGTCTGCTATGAACAACATGGCCCGTATACCAGGGTGTGCTGTGAGCATAATGCCCCCTGGCCCTTTGCTCTATCTAGCCATTCCCAACCCTAGGGCTTCCTGAAACCAGAGCTGCTGGGTGGTGAATTCACACACCTTGAGTTCCCCCGCAGAGTTCAGCCGAAGGAGCTGGGGCAGAGGATGCTGTACCGGGACCAGAACATGACTGGCTGGTAACACTTCCCTCAGAGCTGGGGCCCGTTTCCATGGCAACGCAACCAGCCCCTCACCAGCTGTGAAGTGGAAGCTGGAGGCTGGGCCAGGCTGGGAGTTGGGGGGATGTGGCCCCGCTAAAGGGTTTGTATGAGGGTGTGCAGCTCCCAGGGGGAGGAGGCTTTGATACCTGGGTGATACGTCCTCTACTCCCCCCTCCCCAGGGCCTACAAAAAGATCGAGCTGGAGGATCTCAGGTTTCCTCTGGTCTGTGGGGAGGGCAAAAAGGTAAACTCCATGGTAGAGGTGGGAGAGGGCAGGAGGACCCACTACAGCTTGTCTAGGGAGGCGGAGGTTCTACCTGAGGGTAGTGGTGGGAGGCTCTATGGTTTTAGAGAGTCTGGGAGGGACTATAGCAGCAGCCCCTCCTCGTTTCCTTTAGGCTCGGGTGATGGCCACCATTGGGGTGACCCGGGGCTTGGGGGACCACAATCTTAAGGTCTGCAGTTCCAACCTGCCCATCAAGCCCTTCCTCTCCTGCTTCCCTGAGGTGAGCTGAATGGGAGCCCCCTTAACCACACCTTCCCTCCTCTGGGAGGTCTCTGAGTGGCTCTGATCCCTCAGCTCCCTGTGCGTCAAACCTACACAGCAGTCCTCTCTACCCTCTTTCCCCACCAGGTACGAGTATATGACCTGACACAGTACGAGCACTGTCCAGATGATGTGCTAGTTCTGGGAACAGATGGCCTGTGGGATGTCACCAGCGATTGTGAGGTAGCTGCCACTGTGGACAGGGTGCTGTCGGCCTACGAGCCCAACGACCCGAGCAGGTAGGAGCTGCATGGCTTGGTGGTGAGGGGATGGCACTGGTGAAGGAAGGGGCAAAGGGAAGCAATGCCCAGGGACCCACATGTGGGTCTGTGTGTCTATCTTCCCGTACACACGATGGTACATGAATGTGCACATGTGCTCCTGGCAGGTATACGGCCCTGGCCCAAGCTCTGGTCCTGGGGGCCCGGGGCACTCCCCGGGACCGTGGTTGGCGTCTCCCCAACAACAAGCTGGGTTCCGGGGATGACATCTCAGTCTTCGTCATCCCCCTGGGAGGGCCAGGCAGTTACTCCTGAGGGGCTCATCTGCATTCCTTCCACCACCATCCCGGCCTCTGCACACTTATCCCTCTCCCAGCCCAGATTCTGAAGTCGTCTCCCTGACTCTTCTTTAGTGGCAATTTAACTGAAGAAGGGATGTCCACTAGATCCAAAATTTTAGCTATTGGCAAATAAAACAGATGGATAAAGATGTGTGTCTTTATTTGCTTTGGGTGGAAACCGAAAGGTGAGGAAAAACTATGTGTGGTGGTGGAAAGAACACTGGAACAGTCCTAAAAACGTAGCATTCCCAGGTTCGTTCTTCTGCCTCCCACTCTGCTCACTCCACGCACTCGCCACGACTGTTCTCACTGACTACGGTGACATCATCTACTCGTGTCTTTTAAGTTGGTGTTTTCCGCCTAGACTGTTCTGAGCTTTGGACGCATATGTCCCAGTCAGCTCCCCGCCGTCTCTGAGACAGCCCCTCGGCACTTCAACTCAGCATACCTCAAACCGAATTCACCGTTTGTCCCCATAACACGTTCCTTCTCCTGGTTCATCCTCTCGATGGGCACCAGCGCCACTGCTCAAGTTAGAAATCTTAGGATCGGCCACCCCTGGCTTTCATTTCTTCCTCATTGAGCTAATGGATCACTGAGTATAGCTGATTATACATCTTAAAAGACATTTTATATTTGTCTCTTTCTCTCCACCCCCCTGTTGCCACCTTAGTTCTTCATTATGTCATCCTCCTAATGTCAGTGGCTCCTTATTGTACCTAGAGAAAAACTGACATTCAACTCCTGAGCATGGCATATGAGGACCTTCATAATCTGGCCACTGCTGCCTCCTCCAGCCTCATCTTTTACCACGACCACCCCCCTCCTGGATTCCCATTAACTCTGTGGGCCTTTAGTAGCTCCAACTTATTATGTAAAAATCTACATATCACCTTATCTTGAACACTTCACCTGTCCCTCAGCCCATGCATGCCCCACTAACTACAGCGATGACTTCCTGTGTTAGAACTGTCCATATTAGGAGTCTGTAGCCAGTAGCGGTTAAGAGCAGGGGCTGTAGAGTCCGGCTGTTCAGGTTCTGGTGCCAGACCTAACCCTAGCTCTGTAACCTCTCTTGAGCCTCAATTTGCTTATCAGGAAGATGGAGATATAACAGTACTACCTCCTAGGGTTGTTGTAGATAATGTATGTAGAGCCAGGTCCATGCAATAAGGGTTTAATAAATGTTAGCTCTCTTGAAATTGTATGTCTCATTTAGACTATAAGTTGTTTGAAGGCAGAAATCGATCTTCGGCACACAGCTCTCAGTTTACACTCAACAAATGTTTACTGATTGAGTTAAGAGGCCTGGGAACAAAACTGCTGTGGACCTCGGTTTCCACATGTATGAAATGCGTGGGTTGCACTTCAGATCTTTAAAGGCTATATGACTTCTAACAATCACTTATTCAGCAAACATTTGTTGAAAATCTATTTTGTGCTACACACTGTGCTGGGCAGTGGGGAAGGGGCAGGTTGGAGGAGCGTGGCAGGCAGCAGGGAGAGAGAGACGACCAACTCTGGAGTCAGGCCTGACCCTCTGAGTTCTTGCTCCGTCACTTACAAATCTCAAAACATCTGTGCAAGCCACTTGAGTCCTCTGAGCTCAGTTTCCTTACAAGAAGAGGGGATGGGTATACTTACCCCAGAGATCTGTGATGAGTCTTAAGAGGATTGAGCTATGGAGGGTACCGAGCACAAGCCTGGGAAACGTCGGTGGGTTTCCTCATTCTACCTTCACTCCCCCAGCCGCCTCCCAGGGAAGGAGACATACGTGGAGGTGAGCATCTCATGTGCCGGGTCAGACCGGGCTAAGTGCCCCTAACCACACAGAAAGGATATAATAGGAGAGGGAACTGAATTCCTAGCTGGGGGTCCAGAAGCATTTCTAGGAGAGCCCCTCGAGGGGTGGGTAGGAATCGGACTCGTGGAAATTCCAGGCCAGGAAGAAAGGGAATCGTGAGGTGGAACGGTGGTCTGGGTCTTAACGGTTCTGGAAAGTCTGCAAGGCTCGGGGCTGACGCTGGGCAGTACCTGCTCCGCAGTGCGTCTAGAAGCAGAGAGCGGACATCTTCTGCACCCCGCTGGGGCGCCCCAGGCCGCCGTCTCCCCGTCCCGCCTCCCGCCAGGTCCCAAGCGGGGCAGGCGCGCGTGGCTGCTCGGCCGCAGGAGGGCAGCAGCGGCCCTTCCTGACCCCACCCCGCGCGCCGCTCAACTTTCCCGACGCCGCTCCTGCCCCGGGGGCTGGAAGGTGGGGCCGAGCCCGAGTGCTTGGGGGCTCGCCCCGCTCCTCCGCAGTCCCGGAATCTCCCGCTGGCGCCCCCCAGCCCGGCGGGCCGGCGCCCAGACCTCCGGCCGGCGGGGGGCGAGCCGCGGCTGCCCTGGGCGGGGGCCAGGGGCGGGGCGGGCCGAGCCGAGGGCCGCCCCCGGCCCGACCCTCCCCTGCCCGGCCGTCCCGCCCCGCCGCCGCCGCCGCGCGGGAGGAGGGCGGGGCGGGGCCGCCGGGGTCAGTCTCGGCCTCCGGCGGCGGCCGCGCAGCTGGAGGCGGCGGAGCGGAAGGTACCCGGGGCTGGGGCTGCGGGCGGCGGGGCGTCCGGGAGCTCGTCCCGGGAGAGCGCTTGCCCCCTCTCCGCTCTCGGGGAGCCCGGGCCGCGGCTGCGGAGGGGGTTTGGCCCGAGCGTGCGCCGCGTTCCCTTCCCTTGGACGCGGCGGGGTCCGGGCTGTGCGGGGGTCCGGCCGGGTCGGCCCCCGCCCGGGCTGCGGCGAGCGGCCCGCGGGACTGCCGGGCAGGACGCTTGCCTCCTGGGGTCCGAACCGGAGCCCCTTCCCTTCGCTTCCCCTCCCGGCTCTCGGAACCCGCCCCGCCGGGCGAGGGGCGCGGGGCGACTTGGGTCTTCGCAGGGGGCCTCAGCCCACACGCGGTGGCTCCCAGGCCGGGCGGCCCCGGAGCGGGGGGTGGGGTGGGAATTCTCCCAGGCCGGGATGGCGGAATGGCGGGAAGAGGGGCGGGATGTGACCAGGGGAGCTGCCGCTGCTCGGCGGGGCCGCCTTAGACGGTTCCAGGAACCTGCCTGTGTTACGGGGTAGGGAAGATCCGCGAAAGATCCAGCTCCTCTGTGAGAGAGAGAGAGAGAGAGAGAGAGAAAGATTCTCTCCCGTCCTTCCCACTCTGGAAAGAAGCATGTTTAGATTACTTTGGGCGGTTGGGCTGGGAAATCCTAGGCTGAATCCTGCTCTCTATTCTGGTTTTAAAGTTGAGGATGAGGCATTTCCCGAAGACTGATTCCTTCCCTAGATCTCGGGGCAGGGGGCGAAAGGGTCAGTAGCATCAGCTGGCCGCTCCGGCCCATCTGGGAAATCGGGAGAACGACTGAGCGGAGGTCCGGTGTATCCAGAGTGTCTTGTGTAGCGCGGAAGGCCCCGGCAGTTCCAGGCTCCGTTCCAGGCCCTGTGTGGAGTTTGCTCCTCTTAGGGTCAGTGGCACAGTTCCTCTGGGACTACTTCTTAGAGCCAGTTGTTGTCCGTGCCATCTTGGCCTTGGTTGGGCCTAGTGGCCTGGCCTGGCCTGGCCTGGGCTGCTTGCTCTTCTGGCACAACCAGAGCCTGGCGGGAGAGCCTTCTAATTGAGCTGGAGGTTCCAGGTCCCCTAATGCACGCCCCTAACCTGAAACTGTGGCCTCTGCCCCCCACCATCTGGTGCCACCCAAACTGCCCTGCTGGGGTGTGGCAGTGGCATACTCACACCTAAGTGGCCGGTATTCATCCCAGTAGTGGTTGCCCTCCATCAGCACTGCCCACCCCCAGCTGGGGCTCCTCCAGCCTGTTTTCATACAGTGGGACCAGCTGAACTAATGGGAGTGGATGGGGAGGTTGGAAGAAATCCTAATGTCAGTCACCTGGGTAGAATTCCCAAAGAACCTCTTTGGAGGATGATTCCCATTTTTGGAGGGGATCTGCTGACAGGGTGAGTGCCTTCTCGCCTGTCTTTTAGGGCATCAGGGAGAGCCCTTTTTGTGGTAGGGAGAGTGTGGCTGTGAACTCCTGTAAATTCTCTGTGACTCACGTCCACTTCCCCCACAGCCCAGTTTTGTGAGTGTGTGTGTGTGTGTGTGTGTGCAGGGGAGGGAGGGGCCGCCCGGGATCCCACTGTAGTATTTGCCTCCCAAAAGGCAGACCGAGGCAGGGCTGTGAGGCGGTATGTGGGGAGCAGAGGAGTTCAGCTCAGTTTGACAGGATGTGGCTCCGAGAGAGAAAGCCAGGTTTGGGGCAGAGATCAGGTTACCATCCCCTTCTTAACTGCTCCCTGCCTGGTTGGTGCTGCGCCTGGCCCTCATTTTTCTCTCCTTTTGGGGCTCCTCCCAGCCCAGGCTCTAGCCCCCTCCCCCTTCCCAACAGCCTTGACTTCTTCTCAGTCCGGGAGCCCGCCCTCTCTTCCTCCCAGGCTGTGGGCCTGGGAACTGCGGCCGGCTGGAGGTCTGCGTCCCTCCCCAGGGAAGCGCGGAAGGTGTGATGAACTGGGCAGATGCTCCTTCGTGCGTGTTGGGGGTGGCGGACACACAGAAAGCCAGGGAAGCTGACTCCTTGCCCTGAGTCACAGGGAGGGGTGGGCAGGGCCTTTGGGTGAGCTGGACAGAGCGAGGAGGGGGTTGTTCCAGAAAATGGGTGGAGGTGATTCCCTCGTGGATTATTCTGTTGCTCTGCTGTGGTGGATGTGTGGCTCTGTACAGTGTGGTCATTGTCCCCTGCCAGGAGCTGAGTGACCCAGTGTTGCTGCTGCCAGGCCCAGGAGGAAGTGGGGGGAGGAGGGCAGGCTGCCCGAATGGGAGCTGTGGGCACTTCAGGGACTGAGCCTCCTTTGTGTGACTAGGGGCTTTGGGGACCAGGTGGGGTGGGCCAGGGAAGCCAGCCGGCTACTGCCACTGTCGTCTGTCTGGGTTTCCCTGCTTCTCTCCTTCCCACCTCTGGGGTGATAATGTAGAAAAGGCACAGACTTGAGTCACACAGGCCTGCTTTGAGTGATGTCCGTCGCTTATGTACCATGACTCTGAATACGTGTCTTAACTTCACTGAGCCTTAGTTTCCTAGTTTGTCAAAATGGGAAGTGCACCATCTACCTTCCAGGCATCTAGGGAGATAATTTCTGTCGTAATGCCAAAAATAGTGCCTGGGCTCTATAAGCATACTTTCCCTTAGCCATCCGCCACCTGGTAGCTGGTGCCACTAGTCTGTGGCCTTGCAGAGAGGACTCCTCATTTGTGACTGGGCAGGTGCGACTCGTGTGGAGGGACACTATGTTCTAGATTGGACCTGTGAGATTGTTAAACTTTAAATGCACCAAAATCCTGGTAACAAATGAAGTGTGACTTGAACTCCTGATAATGTAAAGTAGACAAAAGCTGGACATGTCCCTGATCCCTGAGCATGCCTCTAGGTGTCTGGGGTCCCCCAGTTGGTGAGTGGATTAGATTGAAACTCATGTTTTCGGGCCCCCAGGTGGGTTTTTCTTCCATTGCCCACTGCTGTACTTTAACTCCTCTGGGAAGACCTGTCCCTGACCCAGAGATGAGGAATTGTGCAGCTGTGTTGCCTGCACAATTGGTTCTTGACAGGAACATGCCTGAGCAAGCTCCCTTTCCTCCCTTTGCCGGATGCCTTGGTTTCCCAGAAGGTTTGGGGGGCTCTAGAGAAGTGAATTTGACCTTACTGGCTTTTCCCCAAATACCCCCTGCTTTTTGCCTGCTAGCCCCAGCCATGGCTGCAATCCGAAAGAAGCTGGTGATCGTGGGGGATGGTGCCTGTGGGAAGACCTGCCTCCTCATCGTCTTCAGCAAGGATCAGTTTCCAGAGGTCTACGTCCCCACCGTCTTTGAGAACTATATCGCAGACATCGAGGTGGACGGCAAGCAGGTGAAGGCGAAGAGCCCCCTCCCAGCTCGCCTTGGGGCCCTGCCCCCGGTCACTTAGGGACCTTATGTGTTCTTCCCCACCACCCACCCGTGTCCTTGCTTCATTCTCCCTGCTAGGACCAGTAAAAGTTAGGAAGTGAAATTGTGGTCTTAGGAAACCTGGATCTACCTTCTGATAGAAGAGCTACCGCTTACTAACTCCATAATCCGGGCTGAAACTCCCCCAGCTACAAAACGGGGAAGATGGGAAGACCTTCCACAGAGGGTTGCGAGGAGTAACCAAAATTATGGTGTTCACAGTGGCAATTCATATACTATGCAAAGGTCAAACGCATCTTAGATTTTTTTTCTAAAAACAAAAACCCCTAATTTGACCTAATTTGTGTGACAATGATAAATACAATGCCCGGCACATACCAAGTGCTCAGTAGAGATGTTCGGTGAGCCTAAAGGGCTGGTGGTTTCAGAGCGGACCTCTGGGTGGCAGGGTTGGGGCCCTCAGGCTAGCTACTCACTGTCCTGTTTATCAGGTGGAGCTGGCTCTGTGGGACACAGCAGGGCAGGAAGACTATGATCGTCTGCGGCCTCTCTCCTACCCAGACACCGATGTCATCCTCATGTGCTTCTCCATTGACAGCCCTGACAGCCTGGGTGAGGACACCGGAGGGGGGTGGGATCAGGGGAGGCCTCTTGCCTTGGCCTGTCTGCAGGCAGCTTTGGACGGGTTGGGGTGCAGGCGGCACTCCCCCTGTTGGTCTCCTGTACTGTGGTAACCCCAGTATGGGCCAGGAGGAGGGGTTTTGAGCTGTGAAAGGAACTGTCATGCCGAGTGGCCCCTAAGATTGCTGTGGGAAGGTGAGGGGGCCCCCAGGGGAGCTTTCTAGCCTCAGTGGAGGCATTGACACCTGTTGGGACGTGTCTGTGCAGAAAACATTCCTGAGAAGTGGACCCCGGAGGTGAAGCACTTCTGCCCCAACGTGCCCATCATCCTCGTGGGGAATAAGAAGGACCTGCGGCAAGATGAGCACACCCGGAGGGAGCTGGCCAAGATGAAGCAGGTGGGTGCAGCTGCCAGCCTGGAGCGCTTGGGGAGGAAGGTACGGGGGGTTGCAGACTGGGAAAGGGAGCATCTCTTCGACTGTGGCCCCGTTAGAGGAGACTGTGATGTCCACCTCCTAGTGTCTGCTCCCTGGTGAGGGAGAACCGGAAGGGTGCTCAGTGTCTGATACATTTTCTGATGAAATTATTAGAGAAATATGAAGTGACTTGTCTAAGTTCGCTTGGCATTTTTATTCCAGTTTATTGTCCATCCTGTGTCTGGAATTAAGATGAAGAGGAAAATCTCTGCCCTCAGGGAGACAGCTTCTTACATTTCCCTTGGGGGGGGCGCGCCTTGTGCCATCAGAGTGCCTCTGGGGCTGTGGGCCGACATAGGTGCAGGAGGGGGCGGGCATTGCAAGTGGCTGGAAGAAAGGCCAGGAGGGCGAGAGAGCTGGCTGATTCAGGGGCCTGGTAAGTGTCTCTCTAGCCAGAGGGCTGGAGTTTATTAGAGAAAGCTGCCAGGATAAGGAATGCAGGCTGCCTTGCAAGGATAATTGTAGCAAGGTTTTAAAGTGGGGATAGATGTCAGGTCTGCATGTTAGAAAAGTAATTCCAGTGGCTGCAGAGGATGTAATGGAGGGGAGTGAGAGTGGAGGCAGGGAGGTTGGGAGGTGGCGGACGCTCATGCAGGAAGGGAACGTGCATGTGGGCGCAAGGCTGCATGGGAGAGGAGAGAACAGACCGGACAGAGTTCCGAATGTAAACAGCAGAGTGCTGGATCCCTGACCGTGAAGCTGCCCAGGGTAGCCTGGGCTCTGGGTGCTTTGTGGGCTGGAGGTATTTGTTCTAGTTCTACGCTTATGGGTGAAGTGGGAAGAGGTACACAAGCCACTAGCTTCCTCTGAGCCCTCATCTTCTGTCTTCTCAGGAGCCCGTTCGGTCCGAGGAAGGCCGGGACATGGCGAACCGCATCAGTGCCTTTGGCTACCTTGAGTGCTCAGCCAAGACCAAGGAAGGGGTACGGGAGGTGTTCGAGATGGCCACTCGGGCCGGCCTCCAGGTCCGCAAGAATAAGCGCCGGAAGGGCTGTCCCATCCTGTGAGATCCCCAAGGCTTCCCTCACACGCCCCACTCTCCTGACAGGGGTGCAGAAATTACCGAACCCCCAGCCCCGACCTCTTAGGACTCCATGCTGAAGGCTCCCTTTCCAGTCCCCTCCTGCCCAGGACTGCACAGACTTTCCCCAGCCCCAAGGTGGTGGTGGTGGGAGCCCTCACCCAGGCCCCTGGGAGCACAGGCCTCTGCCCCACCCTTCCTGAGCAGAGCCCCTGGGGCTCTCGCTCCCTTCGACCTTCCCCAGAGGATGGTCACACACCAGCACTTTATACACTTCCGGCTCACAGGAGCGCCTGGGGTAGGGGACTCAGAGGGCACAACCCAGAGTCCCCAGCCCCTGGGGTTTCTGCTTGGGGCAGGGGCCATGTCTCTGACTGCACTTGGTGGGGGGCATGAATAAAGACCACAGGTTCCAACGTGTGTGGCAATTCCCTGTCTTTCTCTCCCTGCCTGGGCCGCAAGCCTGGAGTCCCATCTCTCCTCATTTCCAGCTTGCTTGCCAGGCTGGCCCCTGTCCGTCACGGCAGGACTCTGGCCAGCAGGGTGGAGTCTCAGAGTCCCGGATGAGGTCATGCCTGGCGCTGGGCCTAGGAGGCGGGTGAGGGGAGTGGTCTGTAGCTGGGACTAAACTTAGAAACCTGTGGGTGGCTTCCCTGCCGCCTCCCACTGGGTTTCCTCCCTGGATGTGGGGGCTGGGTTTCTCTCTAGCTGGGAGAGGGTGTGACAGTCCCACCCTCCCATGCAGGGGCAGACTGGGGGCTCAGGAACCTGGGGCCAGTCTGAGGAGACATTATCAAGGCTTTTGCATAGAACAAGATTTTGTTTTCAGTTTTTCTTCCTCCCCCTTCCTCCAATTGTTAGCAGCTTGATGTGTCATTCTCCCCAGGAGGGGAGGGGGTGGAATGGCTTGGGTTGTACACTCCCGCCCCCAGCATTCCTGTCCCTTGGAGGGGCGGCTCTGCTGGGTCCGGGTTCAGGCAGGGTTCTGGTTCAGGGTCGGGCAGGCAGTTAAGGCTTGGCTGGTGCGAGAAGGCCGGCTGCTGTGTCTTCAGAGCTCGTTCCTCCACTCCGGCTCCACTTGCAGGGACAGGCCCCCTTCACCCTCCTGCTCCTGGAGGAGGAGGTAGTCGTGACTGTGGGGCCCTAAAAAGAAAAGAGGTGCGCTTTGTCTCCCTCTCTTCCTCCTTCAGCACTGGCCTTGACCTGGCCCTCGTGGCCCTGCCATACCTGAGGTAGAGGGGCTGAGCTTGCTCAGACCTTGGAGTAAGTTCTGTCCCTGCTGCAGGTCCAGCTTGGCAGGGAAGGGGCACCCAGTGTACCCTCCGTTTTCTTTACAGAACTCCAGGAATCTGTGGGGTACAGAGGCGCATCGGCAGAGGCTAAGCCTGGGTCCTGTAACATCCGTGCTGTACTTGCTTAACCTCTGACTGTCAGTTAACTTACAGATACCGTGGGGGTGTCGTGAAGGTGGACAGAGCTGAGGATGAATGCAACTATAGGAAGGTGCTTAACAAAGATACGTCTGCCCTAGGCTGGGGGTTGTGGCCACCCAGAGGGATCCCGGTGGGAATGCTCACACTTTCCAGTCGGGGTCATGGCCCAGGAGAAGGGGGTTGCCCACTATGATGAGCAAAGCCTTGGCCCGGGTCACAGCTACGTTGAACCTCTGGAAGGAAGAAGTGGCAGGGTCAAGGGAGGGAAGGGCCTGAGGAGGAAGTCCTGCCACCCAGCAGCCCTCAAACCTTAGGGTTCTTCAGGAAACCCAGGTTAAAGTCCAGATCCAGCTGCACAAAGCTCTGGCTGCTTCGCACGGTGGAGATAAGGATGACACTTCGTTCTTGGCCTTGGAATTCTTCCACAGAGCCCACCTAGAGGGGAGAGAGGCAGGGCCTGAGACCAGGCGCGTCAAACGGTACCACAGGGACGTGTCCTGCCCAGGGAGCTTGAGTTCCAAGAAGGGGACAGAAACGTCACCGGGCAGTTGTAGATCAGTGGAGCGAGTGAGTGAACACCGTGACAGTGACCAGGGAAAGAGGATAAGAGGTACGCTGTGGAAGCTGAAACCTGAAGGATGAATCCAGTTAAGGGGGTGGGGCCTGGAAGGCGTTCTGAGCAAAAGAAAATAGCACGGCAGAACATGGCAGCTCGGAGCAGGGTTTTTCAAACTTTCCTGAAAGTAATCTCTAAGTACTTGTTAAGAATATACAACCCTGGCCCCTAACCCAGACCTCCTGACCAGAATTACCAAGGGACGGCCTCTAAATCTTAAAGCAGTGGTTTTCAACCCTGGCTGCACATATCACAGAATCACCTGAGGAGCTGTAAAAAATGCCAAAGCCCGGGCAGGGCCCAAGATAGCAGTGTTAACTGGCTGGGTGGGGTCCCCGCACTGGCAGGTTGAAAAGCGCTCCAGGTGCTTTTTATCGGCAGCCAGCGATGAGAACCACAACCTCAGAGAAAGAGGCAAGCTACTGAGGGTGGGGCTGGAGGGGACAGTATCATATGACATGTCCCATAAACCATGGAAATTGAACTTTATCCTTAGGGCAGAGGCCTCAGACCTGCCTAACCGTAAGAATGACACGAGGCGCGTATTAAACATGCCGGCTTCCCGAGCCCACCCCAGGCCTTTCAGTTGGAATCTCCAGGAGCTGAGGCTTCGGAGAGCCCCGGTTCCATCTGAAGGCAGCAGGGGCAGGACGGGGACATGGCAGGAGTAGAAGCCCGAGGAGGTCTCTGACAGTGGGTGAGTGGGGTCAACAGAAGGCAGGGAGTGAATGTGGCGTAGTGTGTCACCTTCAAGTCCTTGATGTCATCCAGGCCCCGAAGCTCCTTGTCAAGTTTGGTGATGCAGTAACGGATTTTTTCCACCTGGAAGGAGGGGACAGCTGCGTTTCTTTCATGCCATCACCTCAATGCAAGAGGGAGCCAGGCAGCAGGCCGGGGAGCTGGGGAACTGGGAGAGGGCAGCTGGCCTGTGTGCTCTTCTGAGGCATGGGGCCTGCAGAGGCCCGAGCTCCTGGAACCTCTGCCCTGGGTATCAAAGAGGCTCCATCTGGGGGGAGGGGGGCCCATCCTTTCTGGGAACTGAGGGCCTGACCTGCTTCCGGTATGGGGAGATGACGCCCACACTTCGAGGGCTCAGGCGGACTTTGCCCTTCTTGGAGGAGGGGGCCAGGAGCAGCTTCAGGTAGGAAGTCACTGTGGCAGCCTCTTCAGGGTTGAAGAAGGACGGGCTGTTGCCCTCGCGCTCATCCTTGCCCATCACGCCGTGAAAGATGATGGGAAAGCCCTGGACGTGGGGTCAGGGGAAACGCTCAGCTGGACCTCCCCGCCTCCCTTCCCCCCAACTCCCAACCCTTCCAGAGAATAAGGGATCCCAGGCCAAGGTGATCAAGGGAGGGCCCATGGCTTCTACTCGAAGCATTTCTCCTGCCCTGCACCTTCAGGAGGACAGAGGTTGGCGTACAGGGGTGGGAGCCTGAGCCCCTGGCCTGGTCAGCCTCACCTTTCGAGGCAGACCCTCCCAGCGGCAGAAGCGCTCTCGATCGACGACGTCAGCACAGGCCTGGAGCTCCCCTTCATAATATAGCTGGTTAGGAATGTCCAGGATGGTGGGATGAGACCTGGGAGGCGGAAGGAGGAAGGAAGAGCAAGATCAAGGGTCGGATTACTTCTGCTCCACCCTCGGGGACCCCCACTCTACCCGCTCTGGGCCCACACACATTATCCTCCTGCCCTCCTCCCTGGATAGCAGGACACATTCATCCATAATGTTTGCTGCCAGGCACTGTAAGCCACAGAAAGCAGAACCAAATGTAGTTCCAAAGAGAATCTAGTTCAAGCTGGGTGCGGTGGCTCATGCCGTGTAATCCTAGTACTCTGGGAGGCTGAGGCAGGTGGATCGCTCAAGGTCAGGAGTTCGAAACCAGCCTGAGCAAGAGCGAGACCCCGTCTCTACTAAAAATAGAAAGAAATTAATTGGCCAACTAAAAATATATAGAAAAATTAGCCGGGCATGGTGGTGCATGCCTGTAGTCCCAGCTACTTGGCAGGCTGAGGCAGAAGGATCGCTTGAGCCCAGGAGTTTGAGGTTGCTGTGAGCTAGGCTGATGCCGCGGCACTCTAGCCCGGGCAACACAGTGAGACTCTGTCTCAAGAAAAAAAAAAAAGAGAATCTAGTTCAAGGATTTAATAGACCAGTGAAATTTTTTAAACAAAAACTAAAAAGTTAGGGTAGCTGGGCACGGTGGCTCATGCCTGTACTCCCCACACTTTTGGAGGGTAAGGCAGGAGGATCACTTGAAGCCAAGAGTTCGATACCTGGGCAACATAGCGAGGCCCTAATTTCTACCAAAAAAAAAAAAGTAGGGACCCATTTTCAGGTTTCAAATTTGCCTCGGAAGGACAGTACAAAAACAAATTATCCTCTACATATTTGATGAGAGACAATGCATTAAATCCGAAAATATTAAGAAGCAATGACACAACAGCTAATATTTATCGACCTCTTAGGACAGCCTGAAACTCCTCTAAGCATTTTAGAATAGCAACAGGTTTATGGAAAACTGTATTCTCCCTGTTTTTCTCCCTTTTCCTTGGATTGCCTGGAAACTTCATCTGGGCCGCACACCAGACACATCTTAGTCTCAGGCAACCGTCGACCGCCCCTAAGATCCTGGTGAGCGAGCTGATCCAGAGAGAAACCACCTGCTAAGTCCCACAGACAGCAAGCAGCAGCGATGGGGCTAGAAAGGAGACTTCCTACCTTCCCGATCCCACAGCCTCTGAGCAGCAGGACTGCAAGCAGGTGCGCCAGCCGGGGCTGCACGGAGGGAGTGAGGGCACGGGCTAGCGGGAGAGGCAAGGGTGCGGGATACCTGTAGTTGCGTAGCAGCTTGGTTATAAACTGGGGGTCGTAACCATCGGCGCCCTTCTTGTACAGGGCGTTGAAGGTGAGCAGCCGCTCCAGCAGCGAGTACCCCAGCCCATGCCTCTGGGTCAGGGGGGACCGCAGCACAGGCCCCAGCTGCCGAGGGTCTCCTGCCAGCACCAGCTGCCCTCCTGGATTGCCTGTTTCGTTTACTTCCATCAGCCCTGGGAAGTAGGGGTGGTGTGGGGAGAGAGGTGAGGGGCAGATCCTCCCCGACCCCACACAGGGTGGCACACCTAACAGCCCGCCTGAGGTCCTCACCTGCTATGGCCACCAGACTCTCGGGCTCCATGCAGTGGCCAGCCTCATCGATGAAGATGTGTGTGAAGTGATCAATGGGAAACTGGGCTGAGACCAACCTGGGAGGTGTCAGGCCAGGCAGGGGTCATACCCAGGCACCCAACTACCGAAGCTGAATGCTCGCCCGAGCTGGCCCCTCACCTCGCCCTCTAGGAACCGTCCTTCCCATCTCCCAGCCCGCTACCCCTTTACTTACACTTACGATTAAGAGACACACGCCCCACCTGCTGGCAGTGATGAGGGTGGTAATTAAGACCGGATATTCCTGCAGCTTCTTCTTGGAGGGAAATATATACTCGCCCTTCTTTGCATCCCAGTTACAGCAGGGCTAGGGATTGTGCAAGGACCAGAGGAATTAGCTTGGCTCCACCCATTCTCACGCTGACTCTGGGTCTGGGCCCCTCGAACAGTTTTGCCCACCTCCCTCGCTCGACAGACCAAACAACCGAGGCCCAGAGAGAGGTCCTGACCAACCTCGGGTCACACAGCGAGTATCAGAATCCAGCAGACAGCCTCCCCAGCACCCGCCATCCCGTGGCCTCTGTACTTCCCTAGGTACCTTGATGTCCTCAGGCACCATGCGGATGTCCCTGCTGGGGGCCAGGAGGCGGTAGATGGAGCTGGGCAGGTGGACCCGGAGCCGCTGACAGAGGAGGTCAGCCCCCGAGTTGGATGGAGCGCAGGCCAGGATGTGGGCTTTGGGCAAGTGCTTCACTACCTGAGATGCGGATAAGCACAGTGTGGGAAGCAGCTTCCTGAGACTCAGTCGCAACTCAGGCTGGGGCAGTGCAGCAGCTGGCCTCCCACAGCTGAGGGAGGTAGTGACACACAAAGCAAGTTCTGACCCTTAGGCCCCTGCTAGTCCAAATAACACTTTAATGCTGAACAACTGTTGCAGTAAATATACAAGTCTATGATGACCGAAATGTGAACAGTACTCTAAGAGTTGTGCAGTGCCCAACCTGCACAACAGTACTCAATAGCCACACTGACCCTAACCCCCTACCTCCCCTTTGGTGGCTGCTTAGAAGCAGGAGCATTCAGGCAGCTGGAGGGAACTAGAGCCTGGGAACAACTGATTGGTGATGGGGGAGTCAGCATGCAGGGCCCCAGGTCTATGCTCAGGCCCCACCTGCTTAATGGTCTCCACTACTGTGACAGTCTTGCCGGTGCCTGGAGGACCAAAGATGATGTAGGGGGCTGGACGCGTGGTCCCCATAACAATGTGCTTCATGGCCTGCAGCTGCTCTGGGTTTGACTCCAGACTCCGGTCGTACAGCCTGGCAGAGGGGCCGGGAATGAGAATGTGGAGTCATCCGGCGACGCAGAGGCCCCCCGACTCGGTCCCCCACGCCCACACTCCAAGTAGCCCCAGAGCCCCCTGCCCACAGTCTCACTTGAGCTTCACATCTGAGGGCAGCAGCGGGACCCCACGGGAGGCCACAGGAAAGAGCATGGGCCACAGCAGCCAGCGCCCGGTCAGCTCCAGGGCACGGTGCTGGACCCGCAGCGGCTGGCGGTTGAAGGTAAAGTTCACCTTGAAGGTCAGCCCATCCACAAAGCGGCTCAGGAGGCTTTGGGCAGGGAGAGAGAGGAGGAGAGAGTTTGTTCAGCAGGGACGCAATAAAAGGCCAGGACCCTGTCCACCTACCTCTCCGCTCCACCCCCTCTTCCCGAGACCTCTATGCAAAGCTCTCTAGGAGAGGAAGCTGCTGGGGCATCTCAGGGTACCCCTAAAGAAAAGCCTCCTGCCCTGTCCCTGGGTCCTACCCATCTCAGGGAGGAGCACCCTTCCTCCCCTAGCCTCAGAGGAAGCCTGCAGACCCTTCTGGCTGCTCAGAGTGCCCCCAACGCCCACCTTGTGGAAAAGCTCAGCTTGACGCGGTCCAATTCCACCTTGTGCACAAAGCCCTTGTAGGTGATAGAGTCCTCGTGGTGCGTCTCGGAGGACAAAAGGGCGTACAGGTGGTCACCCCGTAGCACTGAGGGGCGGCTCTCGGTCACCCCGGGAACCTATGGGGTGGGAACACAAACCCTGAGAAGCCTGACCGCTAGGCTCTCCAGACCTTTGAGGGACAGGCAGTGAGGGCCTCCTAACCCAAGACGAAGGCAGCTACGATATCCCTGCATCTCTCCTTCCTCCCCCACCAGACAGGGTAGGAGGCGGCGGAAGGGGAAGCAGAAGAATCCTGCCGAGTCCAGGAGCCCAGAACCTCCAGTGCAGCTACCCTCTTGGCCTACTCTACGTTTGTTTGTTCATTCATTCATTCCATTCATTCATTCATTCGAGACAAGGTCTTGCTCTGTTACCCAGGCTGGAGTGCAATGGTGCAGTTATGGCTCACCACAACCTTGAATTCCTGCCCTCAAGCAATCCTCCCGCTTCAGCCTCCCAAGTAGCTGGAGCTATGAGCAAGTGCCATCACACCCAGCTAACTTAAAAAAATTGTTTAGAGATCGGGTCTTGTTACATTGCCTAGGCTGTTCTTAAACTCCTGGCCTCAAGCACTGGGGTAACTGGCATGAGCCATTGTACCCAGCCTTCTGCCTTTAAAGTCTTGTTTGAAACTCACTTCCTGTAGTACTCTTTCCTTGATCAGCCTCACCCTCTCCCTTCCAACCTACACTTGTGTGCAGAAATCCATTCTCATGTGTAATTCTGGGCTTTAGTGTACACATTCAAAATCTGAGAGCTAGAAAGGCTCTAAGAATTATCTAGTCCAGCTCTGTGCTTTTTCAGATAAGGGTCCTAAGGCTCAGAGAAAGCAAGGGACTCGCTCAAGGTCACACAGCTGGCGGCAGCAAACATCTTCCCCGCTGCCTACTCCAACACCTCTCTGGATGGGTGGATGCCCACCCTGCTTCTTGCTAAGCCCTTTGGGGCAGGAACCGTTCCATCCTTCCTTGTGTCCTGCCCTGCTGTCAGGAACAGTTCTGCTCACAGCCTGTGTGTTGGCTGGCTTGGGCCCACCTTCCCCGAACCTGACCCGAGCCCCGACCTCCAGTGTGAGCAGCCTGGGGTTCTGGTCCACGGGGTCCCAGGTCATGGGCACTGACTCCAGGTCATAGTGCCGGATGTCAAGCTCCATCTGCAGCTCCTCCAGGTGCAGCAGCAGCCGGAGCTTCACCTCGTAGTTTCTCCACTTCAGGGCTGTCTCCAGCTGGGCCCTGGAGTGATGGTTGGGAGGGGTGGGCGGGGACGGGAACAGGACAGGTCAGACAACCCCCATGTCCAGGAACATCCGACCTCTCTCATCCGAAGGCCTGGAACTAAGAAAGCTTTGAAAAGCAGGGAAGACCAGAAGGACAGAGAAATGGATGGGGGTCAGAGGCCTCGGAGAAGGGAGCCCTTGGCTCTTGCTTCCTCGGACGTCCCTGCCCCCGCCTCAGGCCTGACTCAGCATGTTCACAGTGGATCTTACCGCCAGGACACTCTCCCCTGATGCTCCCGTGACTCCCGTCCTCACCTCATTCAGATGTCCTTCTCTGTTCAAATGTTACCTTCGCAAAGAAGTCAGGACCCACTGCCCTCTGCAAAGCAGCACTGACCCATCCCCTTACTTTGCTTTGGTTTTAATTTAGCATCAGTTTAGTTCTTTACAGCATTCATCACTCCATGAAATGTAAGAGAAATGCTCCCTGTCCTCCACTAGAACGGGCAAGGCTCTTGTCTGGCTGGTTCACCTTGGCCAGCGCTTGGCTCACAGTGCGTGCTCAGGGAATGACTGAGTGGAGTTGGGAGGCTGAGGACAGAGGTGTCAGGGCAACAGGAAGAAGCCAGTAGGGGAGAGACAGCAGGCAGCGGAGAGTGTGGGGTGCAGGGAGGTGGTACTTACTTGATCTCAGCGATCTCCTTTGGGGCAGTGAAGATACTTGTTCCTTGAAGAAGCATGGGGAGCAGCTGCCTGAGGCGGGGGGGTGGGTAGTATGTACCCAGCGCCATGCTTAATTCCAGATCATAGCCTTTAGCACTGCAGGAGTGAGGGAAGACAAGCTGTCACAAACACAGAGACCTCTCACCTCCAGAGACTCCAAGAATGCCCCTGCATGCAGGGTGCGCGAAGCCCGCGTGCAGTGCTGTTGCTGAAAGGCGGGCAGCAGCGTCGCCCAAGGATGTGGAGCTCACTGGCCCCTGTGGCTGCCTGCTCCAGGCTGGGACAATTCTCATTGTTGGAAAGCATGACACTTGGGAACATTTAAAAAGTGTTGGCCAGGAGCGGTGGCTCACGCCACCGTCTCTACTATAAATAGAAAGAAATTAATTGGCCAACTTAAGATACATATATAGAAAAAATTAGCCAAGCATGGTGGCGCATGCCTGTAGTCCCAGCTACTTGGGAGGCTGAGGCAGGAGGATCGCTTGAGCCCAGGAGTTTGAGTTTGCTGTGACCTAGGCTGACGCCACGGCACTCACTCTAGCCGGGGCAACAAAGTGAGACTCTGTCTCAAAATAAAAAAATAAATAAATAAAAAGCGTTATATAAGAACTGCATGTTCACTAGAGAACAAAGTCAGGTAATAGGTAATAAATAAATAAATTTCTTACCATCCAGGGCTAACCAATGTTCACTTTTTGGCATTTAGCCTTCCAGACTTTTTTCTTTGTAAATTTGTATTCTACACATATGTAGTCAACAAAAAGACCACCATGGTCTGTGAAGGTCCTATTACACAGTTTGCTTTTGTAACTCAACATTTTGTGAACATCTACTATAGCAGTAACAAAGAGAGCTGCCTACACATACTACACTAGGATTCCATTCACACGACACGTCCAGCATGGAGAAATCTACGAAGATAGAAGGCAGATGAGCAGTTGCTCAGGGCTGAACGGGGCTGGGTGATAACTAAAGGGTACAGGGTTTCTTTTTGGGGTAATGAAATGTTCTAAAACTGTGGTGACAGCTGCACATATCTATGAATATCCTTAAAAATCACTGAACTGTATACTTTATTTATTTATTGAGACAGAGTCCTGTTCTGTCACCCGGGGCTAGAGTGCGGTGGTGCAGCCTAGCTCACAGCAACCTCAAACTCCTGGGCTCAAGCGATCCTCCTGCCTCAGCCTCCCAAGTAGCTGGGACTACAGGCATGTGCCACCAGGCCTGGCTAATTTTTTCTATTTTTAGTTGTTTGGCTAATTTCTTTCTATTTTTTTAGTAGAGTTGGGGTCTCGCTCTTGCTCAGGCTGGTTTCGAACTCCTGAGCTCAAGTAATCCTCCCACCTCGGCCTCCCAGAGTGCTAGGATTACAGGCGTGAGCCACCACGCCCGGCCATCAACTGTATACTTTAAACGTGTAAATTGTATGTTCTGTGAATTATCTCAATATAGCTGTTTAGAAAACAGAGATTCTACAATGGGTTGCCTAATAATCCATCATACAGTGAAAATACCTAAAATGTTTTCATACCGTCCTCATACCTGAGGCTCATCTGCAACTTTCTTCCCAGACAGAAAAGGTCTCTGAGACACAGAGGGGCGAGGAGCCTGCAGGCAGGAAAGGGGGCTCTGGCCCTGTGCTCTTCCTGAGAGCCCACACTGGGGTGGTCGGGATTCTCCCAGCCCGCACCGGGCTGGAGGGAGGAGTTACCGGTCAGGTCTCTCTCCTTCCTCTATCCTGCTGGTCACCACGGGGTTTCCAGGGATCCGGGTCCTCTTGAAGGGAGCCGTGGGCTTCAGCTGTGCAGCCAGAGGGCTGTGGGCGACGGCAGCCAGGAAGCGGGCAATGTAGAAGGTGCCGGCTCCTTCTGAACCTGACTCCCCAGGTCCGAGCAGCTCCCAGAGCACTGTGGCTGGGAAGTAGCCCACGAAGCTGGTCTTACAGTGGACATGCAGCTCATAGCATTCACCTGGAGGAGGGCGGCCGAGTGAATGGGGTTGCGAGGGAGCCCTTCCCCCAGCGTCCTGACCCTGGACACTCTCCGAGACAGCCCCAACCCAAGGCAGGAGCAACAGTGTGCATCCCAAAGCGCCCGCGCGGCCTAGCGCAAAGCCCGGTCCACCGGAGGCTCTTTCCCCTGGCAACCCACTCACCGGGGCCCAGCGGGCAGGGCAGCTCCTGGTCTCCATTGTAGAAGGCAAACTGGGGTGTCCGGCAGAGGGGGAAGAGATGAGTGAGGGTGACAGGCTGGGTTCCTCCATTCCGAAGCCTCAGGGTCAGCACCTCCTTGCGGTTCAAATCCAGGCGGATAAGGAGCTGCCCATCTCGGGCTTCATGGGGCCCCTGGACTTCCACGTCCACCCCATGCTTCCCGTGAAGATACTCAGCCCTGGGGAGAGTGGGAGTCAAGGGGGGGGCTGGGGCGGGAGGGGCTGGACTGGGGGTTACCCGGGGGAAAGTTTTAGGCTTAGGAGGCTGGCAAAGTGCCAACTGTGCTCAGGAAACTCACCCCCTCCCTCGGACCAATGCTCTGCCCTTCCACATTCCTTGAAGGAGGGGGCCTTACCTCCCCCACCCAGCTAAGCCTCTCTTTCCTTAGCCAGACAGCCTCCTGCCCCCATGCCCTGCTGGGCCCTCTTGTCTCACACACACACACACACACACACACACACACACACACACACACACCTGTCATAAAAGATCTTGGCTAGCAGTGACTTGTGGTGTTTGCTGATATCTGACCCCAGCTTCATTCTCCTCTTTTCTGGGAACTGCACGTCGGCCCAGCGGTCAAGTCTGAAGAACCTGACCCGAGTCTTGGTGACGTAGGCCAGATTTGCAATCTTCATTCCATACAGCATGGAGGAGAAGCCAGGGGCGGGGGTCCCAAAGCTGCCAGAAGCAGAGGAGACTGGGAAGTGAGGAAAGGCAGGGCCTGTGGGATGCCGGCGGCTCGTGGGGGAGGGTGTCTGAGGTCACTCTGCTGTGGACACATCAGCCCTGCTGCAGCGCAGGACGGCACCCAGCGGCAGAGACTCAGGCCGGGGTTGGGGGGATTTTTAACGTTTTAAGGGAAAGCAACGAGACTCCCCCAAACAAAACATAGTTGTTTCAGACAGTGGGTTGTGGATTGTGCACTTCTGAGGAGAGAAGCCCAATCACAGGCTTTAGCCGGGAGGACTAAGGGAAGAGAGAGAAAGAAATGAAAAAAAATTTTTTTGGGGGAAACTATTTGGGATAGAAAATAAAACAACCCAGCGGAAAGAGCACAGGCTAAGGGGAAGTGGAGTAAGTTGATTCAGAGGGGTGGTTGTGGGGTCCAGCCCGTTGGCGAGGAGAGGGGATCAGAGACAGTACAGATGTCCAGAGTGTGTGGGCAAGGTGGCTGATCAGACAGCAGTTTCCACCCGGAGCCAAGGGGTGCAGGTGGAACCAAGCAGGAAGGGAAAGGATCCTTCTCCAGAGATCAAATAGCCTGGCCTTGTGCCTAGAGGTGAAGACAGGGAAAACTGGTCAGAAGGACAACAACCTCAGGTTCAGCGCCTGGAGTTCAGTTTAGTCAACTCAGCAAACACTTACAGAGGCCTGTTATGTGCCAGACATTGTATGAGATGCTGGAGGCTCAAAGATGCCAGAGACCCAGACCCTGCTCGGAGGAGCACACAGACTGAGCACACACATCCAAGCCTGGCGCCCAGAGCACCGCCACTGAGGCTCCCAGGGTAGCTCCTCAGGCCAAGAAGGGGCACTGGGTCCAGCCTGGGGGCAGGGCGGGCGTCCAAAAGGGATTCCCCAGGAGACAGTGTCACGATCAAGTCCTGAGGACGAATGGGCATCGCCCAGCAAAGGGGAGGGGCAAGGGGCGGAGGGGGCTGCCCACTCGACAGTCGAGCCAGGTCGGCTCAGGCTACTTCACCTCTCGGAGCCTCGCTCTCTTCCTCTGCAACGTGGGGAAAGCCAGAGTCGCCTCGCAGGGTAGCTGAGAGGCTTACACGAGACATCGACGCTGCAAGTGAACCAGGTAGCCAGTGCCTGGCACATAGGAGGCCTCAGTAAGGGTGAGCGATGATTAGTTTCACACAGTTTGGTTGTACTAGAGTGAAAAGCGAAGGCAGGGAGTGGCAGGAGCAGAGGTGGGCAGGGACCAGAATCATGCACAGTTCGGCATGTCAGGCCAGGAGGCCTGGACTTGACCCTGACCGCCAGCAGTCCTCCTCCCTCCTTTACTGGCACCCAGGAGCCTGAGGACATGCCCATGTGTGACACACTTCATAGACATTTTCAAGATCTGGATGACTGACACACGCCCTCAGTGTTTTGTAGAGAATGAAAGCAAATCTTTGTTCATAGGAACTATGGTAATTCCTATTTAACTGTTCTTTTTTTTTGGAGACAGAGTCTCACTCTGTTGCCCGGGCTAGAGTGCCGTGGCGTCAGCCTCGCTCACAGCAACCTCACACTCCTGGGCTTAAGGGACCCTGCTGCCTCGGCCTCCCAAGTAGCTGGGACTACAGGTGTGTGCCACAACACCCAGCTAATTTTTTCTATTTTTAGTAAAGACGGGGTCTCACTCTTGCTTAGGCTGGTCTCAAACTCCTGACCTCAAGCGATCCTCTTGCCTTGGCCTCCCAGAGTGCTAGGACGACAGGCGTGAGCCACTGTGCCCGGCCCCTATTTAACTCTTAAGGCTGAGTCAGCACGGTCACTCGCTAGGGTATGCGATAAGACCATTCGTGGTTATGAATAGTTATGAACACTTCCCTGCTACCCCCTGCCTGTAGCTCTGCCCCTCTCCTTCACCCCAAGCGGATGAGAGTGGGACTATCCAGAAAAGATTGAATTGGCTATGATCTGTTTTAAAAAGATAATAAATCATTTGAAAGTGTAATAGAAAATGCTCAGTAAATGTTAGCTACGATCATTAGTATTTATATTAGTAGTAATAGTAGTGCTAACAGTAGCAGTAGTAGGAGTAGTAACAACTTACTTTCAGCCCACGTCAGAGGCTGCACCGTGGTTACAGAACCACTGTAGGTGGTGGGTTTTAAGCAGGGGGGTGGCAAGATCATATTTGCATTTCAGATCGCTCTGGCATCAGGACTGGAGGATGGATTTGCTGGAGGCAAGACTGTAGGCAGGGAGATGAGTTAGAAGAAGGCCCTTGCAATTGTCCGGTTAAATGACAGCAAAGGCCTGAACAAGGCAGTGGTAGAGACAGAAGAAGAGGGGCCAGATCCACTAATATTTAGAATGTAAAATTCGCAGAATTTGGTGACTGACCGGAGGGGGAATGGAGGCTCGGAAGAGGGAGGAGTCTAGGATACTCAGATCAATGGCTTGGCTTCAGGGACTATTCCTGAGATAGGATGTAAAGACAAGAGAAGGAGGGGGTGGGAGGGGCTGACCATGACATCTGGATTTGGCCATGCCTGGTTTGAGATTACCGTGGGCCAGAGGCAGCTGGCTCCATGAGTCCGAAGCAGAGAACTTGGCCAAAGTCAAGGTTAGAGCCAAATATTAGAGAGTCCTCAGGCAGTAGTTACAATTAAGGAAGTGTTGGGATCTCCTCAGGGAGTGTGAGTAGCCCAAGAACAACAGCCAGGACAACCCCGGGAGGAAGGGAAAGCAGAAGAAACCCTCAAGAGAGGAAGGAAAATCAGGAGAATTCTCAAAATCAGTTATCAGGATCAAAAGTTGCGGATGGGTCCAGTAACAAAGGGAGTGAAATCAGGAGGTCATCAGTAACTTTCACCAGGGCCCCTTATAGGTCGTAGTCACTAAGTCCCATGGATGGGGCATAAACTCAAATGCCTACAGAAGCCAGGTTCCACAGGTATCTTGATACCCACAGCCCTCCCAGATACCTATTCAGTCCCATTTTTGAGAGTCATCAGTTTAAGAATACTACACATGCCTCGTAACTACTACAAGAGAACAACAGTGCAGGCTTCATGAAAAGCGGCTCCGGGCTCCGGGCACAGTGCTGGGGAGAAAAGAGGGTTTTGTGGGGACTGACCAAACTGGGCATTGCATGCCCTATCTGAAGGGGGTAACTGCTCATCTCCAGACAAACGCTGCCAGCAGGGATGTAGACCCAAGACGGCCAGATCGTCTGCCTTTTAAGAGAAGACAAAATCAAAATTTTATGTGAAGTCTCTAACCTTTGGAAACTTCTGCATGGGCACACAGGCATGCAAAACTCATCTTTGCAAGTTTTGCAACTTGTACTGTGGATGCTACCCCCTAAATATTTCTCAAATTATTCTTTATGTCTCTTACCACCACCCAAATTCACCCAACCCTGCTCTAAGGTGACAGTCATAAAATTTTTTTTAAAAATGACAAACATTATTATTATACATTCTTTTTTTTTTTTTTTTTGAGAGTCTCACTCTGCTGCCCGGGCTACAGTGAGTGCCGTGGCGTCAGCCTAGCTCACAGCAACCTCAAACTCCTGGGCTCAAGTGATCCTCCTGCCTCAGCCTCCCGAGTAGCTGGGACTACAGGCATGAGCCAGTATGCCCGGCTAATTTTTTTCTATATATTTTTTAGTTGGCCAATTAATTTCTTTCCATTTATAGTAGAGACGAGGTCTCGCTCTTGCTCAGGCTGGTTTCGAACTCCTGACCTTGAGCAATCAACCCGCCTCGGCCTCCCAGAGTGCTAGGATTACAGGCGTGAGCCACCGCGCCCGGCCACATTCTTGTTTTAAAAAAGCTCCAATCCTTATATTATATGTCTAGTCACCTATATTTCTTGGTAAAACTTTCTAACCAAGATTGGAAACCTGCAGCTATAAAAGAAAGTAAACATTTTTGATTACTAAAAATTATTTTGTATGGCAAAAGGTAACATAAACAAATTTAACTGATAAACACCAGAGAAATGTTTGTGATGCAGATGACAGGCAAAGGATTAACTTTTATAATACACAAATTTTCTTACGAATTGACAAGAAAAGATAAACGATTCCATATAAAAATTAAATATTTAATTTAAAGAACAAATCCAGATGACCAAAAGAGTATGAAAAACGGCTCTAAACATAGAGAAATGCAAAGTAAGGTAAAAAACAGATATTTTATGCTCCTTAGCCTGACAAAAATGAACAATAGGTCGGACACGTATTGCTGTTACGGATACGCAGAAAAGTGAACTCATAAATTGCCGGTAGAAAAGTGAAGTATTATAACCTTTTTGGAAAACAATCTGGCAACATCTATAAACATTTGCAATACAGGTATCCTTTAAAATCCGTAACTCCCATTCCCGGATTATATTCCATGGAAAGAGAAGTACCAATGTACAAGGACACACGTACAAGGATACTTCCTACAGAGTCGTTCGCAGGGGCCAAGAATTGGAAATAAAGCAAATGCCCATCAACAGAGAGATGGCTGAGTAAACTGTAAATACGCACACCGTGAAGTATTACGCAGCCACTAAAAAGAGTGCACCACACTCATTCAAAGGGCTAACATTTAAAAGACGGACAATACCAAACATTGATAAGGATTTAGAACAACTAGAACCCTCATGCACTGTTCGTTGGTGTGTAAAATGGTATAATCACTTTGCAGAAAGGTCTGATAGTTTCTTGTAAAACTAAACGTATGCACTCTGAGACCCAGCAATTCCACTCCTAGGTATATCCATCCCCAAGAGAAATGGAATTATATGTCCACAAAATGAACTGCACAAAATGTTCCTAGCAGCTGTTTTCAAAGTAGACCCAAACTGAAAACAATGTCCATAAACAGGTGCATGGTTATATAAACTGTGATTTGTATTAACACAATACAATACTACTACTCAGTGATAAAAAGAAACTATTGGTACAACAAAGTGGGTGAATCTCAAAAGCATTATGCTGAGTCAAAGATGCCTTACACACGAGTGTGATTCCATTAAATATATGATTCCATTAAACGAAGTCCTACAACAGATACTCTTGTGGAAAAAAATCAGGGCAGTGGTTGCCTATGGGTGAGGACTGACTAGGAAAGGGCATGAAGGACCTTAATGTTCTGGATCTCAATAGGGGTTTGCACACAGGTATACGCATTTGTTAAAACTCATAGAACAGTACTCTTAAAATTTGTGCATTTCAGCTGGGCGTGGTGGCTCGTGCTTATAATACTAGCACTTTGGAAGGCTGAGGTGGGAGGATCATTGGAGGCCAGGAATTCCAGACTAGCCAAGACCCTACAAAGTATAAAAAAATTAGCCGGGCGTGGTGGCATGCTCTTGTAGTCTTAGCTACTCAAGAGGCCAAGACAGGAGGACTGCCTGAGCCTAGGAGTTCGAGGTTGCAGTGAGCTATGATTGTGCCCACTGTACTTCAGCTTGGGTAACAGAGTGAGCCCCTGTCTCTTTAAAAAAAGAAATAGTACAACCTCTATGGTTGTATGGAGGTTTCTCAGAGAAATAAATATAGACTTACTATGCAACCCAGCTATCTCTCTACTGGTTATCTACCCAAAGGAAAAGAAACCATTTTATCAAACAAGACACCTGCACTTGAATGTTTATTGCAGCATGACTCACAATCATAAAGATGTGGAATCAACCTAAGTGCCCACCAATTCATGAGTGGATTAACAGAATGTTGTATATATACACCATGGAATACTACTCAGACACAAAAAGGAATGAATTCACGTCTTTTGCAACAATTTGGATGGAACCAGAGACCATCATCCTAAGTATCCCAGAAATGAGAAAAAACACCACATGTACTCTCTAATAATCTGGAACTAATCAATGGGCACAGAGGGGCAGAGAGAGAAGTAAAAGGCATTGGAAGTCAAGAAGGGGGAGGGCAGGAGGGGCAGATGGGTCATAACCTACCTAAGAGGTACAGTGAATTGTACTGGGGTGATGGGCACACTAACAGCCCTGACTTAAGTATTATAAAAACAATACATGTAACAACAAAAACATTTGTACCCCCTTAATATTTAAAAAAAATAATTAAGAGAAAAAGAAATAGGCTGGGCGCAGTGGCTCAAACCTAATCCTAGCACTCTGGGAGGCCAAGGCGGGAGGATTGCTTCAGGCCAGGAGTTAGAGATCAGCCTGAGTGTGAGTACAAAAAAATAGAAAAATCAGCCAGACATGGTGGCGCGTGGCGACGCGTGGCTGTAGTCCCTGCTACTTGGGAGGCTGAGACGGGAGGATTGCTGGAGCCCAGGAGTTTGAGGCTGCAGTGAGACACGACGATACCACTGCACTCTAGCCCAGGGCAAGAGAGTGAGACCCTGGCTCAATAAATAAATAAATAAATTTCAAAAATTTAAAAAATAAAAAAAAAAGATTTGTACATTTCACTGTAAGTTTTACTTAAAAATTAAAAAAAAAAAAAACAAAAGCAAATTTTGAACTGCAGCTAATGGTAACCATGCTGACGTGTTAAGGGGTGAAGGGCACTGGTACCTATAACTTACTCTGAAGTGCATCAGAAAAGTTAAGACGGCTTGCTAAACGGATAGAGGGATGGACTGATGGGGCAGTTTTGTGTAAAATGTTAGTTTAGAAATCTAGGTGAGGGTATGTGGGTGTTCACTATACGATTATTTCAACTTTTGTTTATATCTGAAATTTGTCATTGTAAAATATTGGGGAAAAAAATCCCCAACAATGCATTAGAGATTAGACATACATACCAGGCAATTAGGAGTGATTTCTATGACACAGTTGAGTAAAAAAAAATGGGATATGGAATACATGAATTATGTGATCCTTTTCAAATAATACAATGAGCAAAAGAATACGCTGGTTGGTATCGTAAGTTACCCACCGTAGGGTGGAATGTGGAAATGGAGGTGGGATGCTGATATGGGAAGGAGCCCACAATAAACAGGATGTATGGCAATGATCCCATGTGGGTAAACTTACATAGGTGTGATATAAGTGCATATGCATAAAGAGATAGATGAGAAGGTGATCACCAAATGTATTTAAAAACATTTGAAGAAGTGTCTAACATAAAACATTAAAGGCCTTGTCCCTTACTCCCAACTACTCACCTTAATTGGGATGCATACCAAACCTAGTTTGATATTTTTCCTGTTTTTTTTCTATCCGTACATAAACATATAAAATATAAAACAGCCAAGCATGGTGGTTCAGGCCTGTAATCCCAGCTACTCAGGAGGCTAAGGAGGGAAGATCATTTGAGCCCAGGAGTTCCAGGCCAGCCTGGGCAACATAGCAAGACCCCATCTCTAAAAAAAAAAATAAATAAATACAAAAAATAAAATATCAAACATATAAAACACAAGAATAAGATTATGTATGCAAGACATACTATTCTGCAATAGGCTTTTTCACCACCATGAATGCCCTTCCATAACAATGCTTTACAGAGCCACGTTTTTTTTTTGAATGGCTTCAAAATAGAGCACGGTATGAATGTATCATGGTATGTTTATTTCTCCAGTGATAGACTGTTAGGCTGCCTACAATTTTTGGCTATTTCAAATGTTACAGTAAACATCCTTGCACAAAAACCTTTGTACTTGTAGGCAAGTTTAATGGCATAAATTCTTTTTTTAATTTTTTATTTATTTATATTTTTTTGAGACAGAGTCTCACTGTGTTGCCCGGGCTAGAGTGCCATGGCATCAGCCTAGCTCACGGCAACCACACATTCCTGGGCTCAAGCAATCCTCCTGCCTCAGCCTCCCAAATAGCTGGGACTACAGGCATGTGCCACCATGCCCGGGTAATTTTTTTTATATGTATATTTTTTTAGTTGGCCAATTAATTTCTATTTTTAGTACAGTTGGGGTCTCGCTCTTGCTCAGGCTGGTTTCAAACTCCTGACCTTGAGCGATCCGCCCGCCTTGGCCTCCCAGAGTGCTAGGATTACAGGCGTGAGCCACCGCGCCCAGCCCAGCATAAACTCTTTAAAGTAGAATTTCTGGGTCGAAGAGTATGAACCTTTACAACTTGGATAAGTTCAGCCAAATTGTCCTCTAAACAAGTTGTACAAATGTATGTTCTCACTAACAACAGTTTGAGAATGCTCTTTTTCCAAGACCTTATCATCAGAAATTGTTAATCTCTTAAATTTTTTACTATCTTACAAAAAATGTTATCTTACTTAAATGTGCATTTCTCTGATCACTAATACAGTCAAGGATCTTTCCTTCTGTTCATTAAGTCATTTGTATTTCTTCTGTGAACTGCCTGGTCATAACCTTTGCTCATTTTTCTAGGCCCCATTAACTGTTCTCCCTGCCTCTGGCTGAATCCCCCTTCCCCCATCCATCCCCTATATTGGCAAGATTATCATCAAGCACAAATCCAATCATGTCCCCCTAATTCACAAGTCCGCAGTCTACAAGATTAAGTCTAACTCTTTAATATGGCACACTCAGATCCTCCATAGTAACAATGACAACACAAATACAGCAACAGCAACAACAACAACAGAAAACATTCACTGCTCATTTACCGCTGTGGTCCCCAACCCTATCGCTCGCATCAACCACCTGGCTCTGCCTCCTCTCAGGTCAGCGGCTGCATTAGGCTCTCATGGGAGTGTGAACCCTACCGTAAACTGTGCTCACAAAGGAACTAGGGTGCCCACTCCTTATGAGAATCTAATGCCTGATGATCTGAGGTGGAGCCGAGGCGGTGACTAGCACTGGGGAGCGGCTGCAGATACAGATTATCATCAGCAGAGAGGTTTGACCGCACAATAAATGTAATGCACTTGAATCATCCCAAAATCATCCCACCCACCCAGTCCCTGGAAAAACTGTCTTCCGCTGAAACCGGTCCTTGGTGCCTTTTAAAAAGGTTGGGGACCACTGATTTACTGTATACTGTTCTAAGTACCTACATGCATTATCTCATTCAATCCTCACAATAACCCTTTGAGGTAGCAACTATTATCCCATTTTAAAGAAGTGCAGATCCTCACCTCACACGGGGCCTCTAGTCAAGCCATCCTTATCTCAGCCTTTCCCAGCTACTCGTATCACTCTGCTCCTCCGCAGACTTTCCTGCTGCTGCGGACATCTTTAGGCTGCCTTGCCCTGCTCTTGGCCCTTGTAGTTTGTTGAGTGAATAATGACGAATCTTTTTAGACCCAATTCAGAAAAGGCCGAAAGCTAAGGGAATGGTATTTCAGAACATATTATCAGATTTGAAAGTGACCTTAAAGGACATCTAGTTCCATGTTTTGGAACTATGGATTGCAACTCTCATTAGTGGGTCAAGACCAGGATTTTTATAAAACTGAAATAAAATAGAATAAAAATATCAGAGGGCAGGGAGGGAGGCTATGTGTCATTTCAAGGGCATGTATTATTTTGCGAAAATTTTATATACTAGGCCACACAGTAAAATGTATTTTTTCCTGTGGGTAGAGGTCCAACTACCATGCCACTCTCCACTCCAAAAGCCAGAATGATACTTTCTAAATCCCTGATTTTATCAGTCTCTTATTTTGAAACTTTCTGTGCTTTCCTATTTCTGTTAAGATTAAAAACAAAACAGAACCCCGCACAATGCCTCCCCATGGCTCTGCTGATCCAGCATCCCTCTGGCCTCATGTTACCAGCTTCCCCTGAGCTTACCCCAAGCCTCTGAAGGTGCTGCCTGCTCTGCCTGGAACACTCCCTTTGCCCCCTACTTCTGCTAACTTTGGTCAATCCCTCAAGATTCAACTCAAATATCACTTTCTCCCAGAAACCTCTAATTCCTGGACTAGGTCAGGTCTCTAAATTATATACTTTCAATGCATACTGGACTTTTTCTTACCAGCGCTCATCTCAACTGTAATTAAATAATTACCTGTTTAATTGTTGTCTCTTTCCTTAGTCGGTTACGTTCCTTCTGTGTAGCTCTAGCAACTCACACTTTTGCTTTGCTATTCACAGGAGGCACTTGGCCAATGTTTGTTAAATAAAAGAATGAATCTCCTGCCCAAAGTGAGAACCACCTCTCAGGAACCTCTCGTGGCACCAGGCCTTACTCCATATAATCGTTATTATATTAATGAGAACTACAACTTACGAAGCCTGTGCAATATATGCCGGACACACAGTGCAAACTCTTTGCCGACGACAGCTCATTTTGGCTTCACACAACTCCAAGAGAAAGGCATTATTTGACAAACTCCTACAACTGGGGAAATGAAAGATTTCGACAGTTGTTCCAAGTTAAACGCAACCACTAAGTGGCAGAGCCAGGATTTGAACTCCAGCAATCTTATCTTTATCGCCATACCAGCACCTGCAATGCCGCATGGCATGTGTTTGTTTACACATTGCCCATACTAGATTATACTCTTTGGAGGCAGGAACCAAGGCAGAGACACACAGTAGAGCCTCATTAAGTTCACTTGCTAAATGAATGAAGACAGACGGGAAAAGGCATGACTTGAGAGCAGAGTATTTCATAACACAAACAAAATAACCTCGTTGGAAAGGACCTATCCCCTCCCAGTGTAGGAATCTCCCTAAAGTTCCTGAAGAGGGTGACTTGCTAGACCCCCTACTATAGCCCATTCTGTTTGTTGTCAGCCAACTCTAGTTACTAATTCAATTAGACTCTTCTAGCATTTATTAAGCATCTGCTACATACGAAGCTCTATGCTAGGGACCGAGGGCAGATGCAAACAGGTAGAGGATCTGAGCGCCTGGTATCCAGGGAGACAAGCACGTACTAAAGGAGCAGAGTGTAATGTGGCTAAAATCAGGCTATACCCACGGTATGAAAAATGAGCTATGAGAGCCCAGAGGAAGAAGCAATCGATTCCTATGGGGAGGATGAGGGTTGATTTCACAGCATTCCAGGCTGGATTTAAAGGATGCATAAAAAAGTTCTCTCTAATCCAAACAGAAATCTCTCCCACCAGGTGACGGGGGGGTGTCTGTGTGCAACATGTTGACGAAACCTACTTCTGCCTTCTGGAGTGAAATGGGAGTATAATCCTCTCTACCATAACAGTATAAAATATTCTAGGATAACTACCTCGTTCTCTCTGATTTTTCTCTCTTCAAGGCAAACATTTCTCAGTCTCTTTGACTGGGTCTCATGATAGAATGTGAACCCACAGAGTCCTTTCGTCCTCCCCCATGTATTAAAATTGTTATCTATCCTTCAAGGACAAGGTCAATGCCACCTTCTCCATCCCATTCCCTAATAATTACAGGGGAGTAGTATCTTATTTGCATAAAAAACAAGTGCATACAGTAAATTCGCCCATAGTGTACAGTACACACGGTTTTCTGTATGCAATCCAACATAGCCAGTTTTTTCCCCAGTACTGAAACACACTGTTACCTTTGGTTTACAGCCGACAGACTCTCTCCTTGAACAAACTTTCTTCAGGCTCCCCTGAGCCCTCTTCTTGACTAGGCCTTAACCTTGGCTCCCCCCTGCCCTCCAACTGTAGGCCTGCCTATGTTGGTTTTAGCAAGAATACTGCTGAATCAGTTTAGTGAGATTCTCCCCCGCCCTTGATACATGACCACTCTTGATGTCTGATCAAGTTCCTCATCCCCCACCTTGGATATATAAATCCTTAGTCTGCCTAGCCTACCTTTACCAAGAATCCTGCTGGGTCAGTTTAGCAAAAACCTCCCCACTCTTGGTGCCTCCTCTTAGTCATTTTCTACACATTGGCCCCCTTACTCTGCTCATGGGCTGTAAATCTCCAGCCGTCTTTGCTGTAATCAGAGCTGAGCTCCATCTCTCTCAACCCTAGCACAACAGCCCTATTACGGTGGTCTTTAGTAAAGTCTTCCTTGCTGTTCTAACAAGCGTCAGAATTACTTTCGCTTTGACAGCAAAAAGAAGTAGGTGACGTGTGTTCAGAGCCACGCTGCACTTTGTGGAGACAGGTGAATTCATGTCCAAGAGGTGCTGATAAGACGTGACGCAAAGGCAACTGCTCTTGCTTTGCTTTCCTCCAGCATTTTCCTCCCATCTCTAGCATAACCCTCCTTTTAATTTACCACGTATTACAATGTGTTATACACACGTATGCTGTATGCATAGCACAGCCTCCATTGCTCCCCTGGGACTGTGTAGTTTTCACCTTTATGGTCCCAGAGAGCCCAGCACGATGGCCCCAAACAGGCCCTTTTCATCTTTGTCCTTTCTTTAGGTATTGCTCAAGTCTGTTAATGCCCCTCTAAAAATGTGACATCCACGACAACAACAGTATTCCAGACACGATCCGGTCAATGTGCAGAGTCACTGCCTTGTCCTCACACCCCACGCCACGCTTCCATTAACTCGGTCGAAGACTCCTTGAGCTGTTTTATCAGCAACATCTCACTCATACTGGCCTCTGGTCTGCTAAAATCCATGGTCCTTTTCAGGAGGTCTGTTACTAAGCCCAAATTCCCACCACCCCATGTTTATCTGTACAGGTCTTTACATTTATCCCTGTCGAACAGTTTCTCGGTTTTCCGACTAGGGCAGCAGCCTCTTGATAAAGGCGTTTTTGAAGCACAATTCTGTGGTTTGACGCAAGTCTCTGATTTTTACTTGGGTGGTAACAGGAAAAGGAGAGCAAACCGCCCTCAGGCACAGGGTAAAAAGGGGCCTCCAGGAAGCCGTGCCTGGCCCTGGGTCTCCATGGAGAAGCCACAGGTGCTAATGGTGGTTGGGTACATACGTAGTTTGCGTCCTTTCTTCTTTCCAGAGCTCCCTGAGATTCCCCCTCCTACACTGGGCCTCTTCAGCTCTCCCAGATGGTGGACCCCCCCAAGGCAGCAGCCCCTCAAGAAGGTGAAGGGGTCCCCGTGAAGCCCGCGCCAGGGCTTGCAGCCCCCGCAGGCAGTTCCTTCCCCGCGCTCCCGCGACGCCCGGGCCCCCCGGCGCCTCCCCTCCCCCACCGCGAGCGCTGTCCCCTGCCTGCGCGAGCGAGCGGCGGCGCGTGGGCGCAGGACCCCGCTTCTCGCCCCGGGCCTGGCCGCCGGGGGAGCGGGCAGCCCGAGAGGATGTCCGCCCCGGCACCCGGCGTAGGGGCCCGGCCCGGCAGAGCGGGCGGGCGGGCTCCGGGCAGCGCTGGCGGGGCGTGGGCAGGGCGCAGGAGGCGAGATCTGCACCGCCCCGGAGCGGGCCTGCACCGCTGGAGGAGCTGCGTCCCTCCGCGCCCCGGGGCGGGAAAGGTGGCCCCGGCGCGCGCGAGTCGTGGCGGCGAGCTGGGCCCGCGCGATTCAGGGCCGGGAGTGGGCCGGCCCGTACCTGATCTTGAAGTCGCGGTTGTAAATGGTCCGCAGCCGCTCGCGATCTGTCTCCATGTCCAGTCCCCGCACGACCAGGAAACTCTCGAAGCACTGGCCCGTCTCCCGGAGCTGCCGGCAGCTGAACTTGCTGGGCATCGCGGCGGTGGCTGCGGCCCAGACAGGAGGGTCCGTGGAAATGAAACTGAAAGTCGCCGCCGCAGCTAGAAGTTGGCGGCCCTGGGGATAAGGGTACAACAGGGGGAAGCCCCCTAACTCTTACCCCTGAGCCTTCGCGCTCCCTTCTCCCCACCAGGCTTCTCTCCTCTTCTCCTACCTGAGCCGTCCCTTCGGGTTCTTCGTCCTATCCCCTCCCCCTCTTTGCATTAACTCTTTACTAAGGCTTCTGACCCCTCCCTCAGGGCCCTCCCCTTACCCCAAGCTCCCTCCCCTGGCTTCTATCCAGTATCAGAACGTGGCTACCGCTTGGGGCCCCCTGAGCAGCCTGGGAGGACCTCCGAGCCTCAGCCAGGGCTACTCCCACGCCCACCCTCCCCGAGACTTACAGAAAAGCAGGGGAGCAAAGGGCAGGGCCTGGGACCCGGGTCGGCTGCAACTGGACTGGGGCAGCTCATCCAGCACCTCCCCCGGCCTTTCAGGGACACATACCAGTACCAAACCGGGAGGCACCCCCACTCCCACCCCTATTTTCCCTTCTCGGGCTTTCAGACGCTAGGAGATAAGAGTCAAAGAAGTTTGGGGGAAAGAACTAAGTGTCTCTGAGATAAAGGTGTGTACGTGTGGGAGGGAGGGACAACGGGCTCTGCTGGGACAAAGTTATTACTTTTCTCCACCAAACACGCCTCATTATGTGGAAAGGCTGGTGATCGTTACCCTTGAGCCACATACTTGGGCACTTGATTGCACGCCAGTCTGTATTGCTCTTTAACGTTTACTAGTATGGAAGTAAGGGTGGCCGCCATCATCAAAGTATTAGCTTCTTGAGAGCAAGGTACTGTTGGGTTAGGCAATAAATGGTTAACAGCTACAGCATCAGTACCGGGAAGAAAAGTAAAAGACTAGTGTGCTTCAGAAGAAACTGTTTAGACAAACGAAAGGGGGTGGGATTACCACAAAAACAAACATACAATAACAAGCCTTCCCATCTATTTATCTTCCAGAATGAAATAACAGAAACACAAACTAGAACGGGACAAAGATAAGTTATATGAAAAAAAGTTTTGAATCAAATAGACCAGAGTTCCAAATATATCAAAGCTAGTGTTGTTCTCCAAAGCCGTTACCAGTAGGAGGCCACACACTCAATCTAAGGAACTGAAGACTGTCCAGAACGAAGTTATGCTCCAGCTGCGCTACCCTTGTACCTTCTCCCAGGCCAACAACCAACCAAAGCCAGGAATAACACTTTAGCAACAGGAAATGCAATGTCAGTGGGAACCAGAGCTACAGGGATGGGGAAAATAGAGCAGGGGAAAATTTTATGTCTTAGAAAGTGATGATGCAAAGTAGAGGAAAAAAGTAGGAAAGTAGCCAAACGTTTTACCTTTTTCTCCCCCAATTACCTGATGAGGCCCCAGAGGAGTAAAGAGGGTGAACTCCTCAAAATTGCTGTTACTGGGCCGGGCGCGGTGGCTCACACCTGTAATCCTAGCACTCTAGGAGGCCGAGGCACGAGGATGGCTCAAGGTCAGGAGTTTGAAACCAGCCTGAGCAAGAGCGAGACCCCATGTCTACTAAAAATAGCAAGAAATTAACTGGCCAACTAAAAATATATAGAAAAAATTAACTGGGCATGGTGGTGCATGCCTGTAGTCCCAGCTGCTGGGGAGGCTGAGGCAGAAGGATCGCTCGAGCCCAGGAGTTTGAGGTTGCTGTGAGCTAGGCTGACGCCACGGCACTCTAGCCTGGGCAACAGAGTGAGACTCTATCTCAAAGAAAAAAAAATTGCTGTTACTTACCATCTCAAAAACTTACCGTTTACCATACCCAAACTGAATGTCTGGATCCAGTCTGACCAGCAAATCTGTCTCCATTCTTCCTGTACACGACTTCCCCTCTAATCTGCTCAGGCCTCTCTCCTGGATGTTCTCAAAACATGCACAAACAGCTGTAGTACATAGTAAAAACCTGGGTAAAAATGTGATGCTGTGTGGCTTGGGTTACAGTGGAACTTCTTGTAACCACTTTTATCTGGAAAAATCTACTTCACAAGGGACTGTAATTGTCACTTCACACGTGCTGTGCTGGATGTCTAGGATGGTATTCTGTCCCACCTTTCACATCCAGCTCGGGTCTCACTTCCTTGAAGCCTTCCTTTGATCCATCTGCACTTGTAAGAATCTGACTTCAAAGAAATAAGGTTGATTTTAGTATGAGTCCAAACAGTATCGAGTGAAGGCTGTCTGAAATTTACCTTTGGCCAGCAGTATCACTGGAATAAACCCATATCCTCCCAAGATCACTGAAATACTAGTCTACCACAAAGGAGAGGCTGTGACAGGTACAGTTGAACCTCCTTATTTTCAGAGTCTATATTGGCAAATACACTTACTAAAATTTGTAGCCCCCCAAATCAATAGTTGCAGTACTTATGTGGTCATTCGTGGACATCCACAGAGTGGCGAAAAATTAGAGTTGCCCAATGGGCATGTTCCCAGCTAAAGTCAAATACAGCGATGCTGTGCCTCCTTGTTTCATATTATAAACAAGTGCCCCTTCTGGGGTCTATTCAGTGCTGAGATTTTTTTCTATTTTTGTACTTTTTGCTGGTGATTTCACTGCTTAAAATGGCCCCCAAGTGTAGGGTTTAAGTGCAGTCTAGTGTTCCTAACCACGAGGCTTTACAGAGAAAATTCCTATTAGATAAGCTTCAGAGTATTTGCTAATGCAGTGTTCCAAGTGACTAACCTGAATAATGAGAATCAACTGTGTATCTTTATACATAACAGAATGCTTTTTGATAACCTAAAGAGGTGTCACATTGGTTTCTGCCCTCAAAGGGCTTATACTGACTCTGTATATTCATATATACCCTATCTATTCAAAGGGGAATTTAAGTTAGCTCAACTTAAACTACAGGACCAACCAGTTTTGTCCTGTGTTTACCAACCTTCCTTTCTTTGATTTTCCACATAGTAGGTAGCTGAAAAACTAGAAGGTGGTCATGAGAATCTGGTTCACTTGATAGTTCTATATAAAATTGTAAATCTGTAAACTGGCATTCCGATATTTATCAGTCTTTTTTGAGCTTGGAGAAATCTGTACCAAGGTTTGCCAAATAACTCATGAATCTAGATGGGTCCAGCATCAAAGTTCTAGATTATAAAATAAAGAACAGGCACTGGAACTAGGCAACCAACAGAAGGCCAACCACTGAGGCTCAGATGAGTCAACTCCTATCCCATCTGGCTGGGAAACCTTTGTCCTAGGATACCATAGGCTGATTTTAGCAGCATGTGATAAAATAGACACAATTCAAGCAAATACTCTGCTGAGGAAGGTTAAGAAGTTGGGGTCTCTGAAGGACCTTGGCAAGGAGGGTTGACTTCCACCCAACTGTACAAGTAACCAAGGGACTTAGATAGTCATGAGATTAAGAGTTTAAAAAAAAAGTCTGTCTGAGCTAAGGAAAAAAAGGGACAGCCTGGAGGCAGGATGACAGAGTTAATAAGTTAAAGGCAAGAATGTCTGAATCTATTTGTATTACAAGTAGAATGAGGACAGCTAAGTGGCCTTGAACAGGAGTTTGAACTGGCCTTGGATGGTGAACCACACAAACTCCCTCCGGTTTTCCGTGGTGAACCAGGATAAAAGCCTTTCCCACAAGTCTGTAGCTAAGCCAGCTAAACAGAGGAAAGCAGCATTTAGAGTTAAGCCAACGTGAAATATTACCAAGTTCAAGGTGCAGGGATTCTTTCATTTCTACTTCCTGCCTAGTGACTGCAACTGTACTTAGGCCTTGCCTTCTGAATGATAGGTAGAGAAGATAACTAGATTTTTCTTTTTGACATTAAGAATATGAAACCTTTGAAACACTGGCAGCCTTTGAGTAAAGAGCAATATGATCCACAGAAACATTGCTCTTCCCTGGGGGAAAAAAAAAAAGCTGTTCTTTGCAAGTCTTTGGATGTTCACTGAGTCTATATTAGTTGAAGATAGGAACCAATTTCAGAAACCCTAAACATTCTCAACAAATAGGAACAAATACAGTTGCGTATCTTACCTTGGGAAAAAATGCTGAAGAGATGAACCAAAAAGGAGAGACTCAGACAATTTTAGAACAAAACAGGTATATTTCTATTGGACTACCTGATACAGAACATAGTGTGAAATGGATGGATAGTATGAATGACAAATAATACAAATATATTTTATTTGAAATAAACAAAAATGCTTGTACAGCTCAATGGGTCACTTGGAAACAAACTCTTGCTTGACTGCATTACTGAGCAAAAACAAAGTTTAAGCAGAAACGCCCTTCTTTTTCGACATGTATTTGGACATAGGTAAGAAGACACTACTCGGTTTTTTAAAAAACTGACCTTCCCTTAAGGCCTGGTCATAGAGTGTAAACAATGTAAATGAATCCACCATTACCAGCTGTCATATCATATCTATGTCACCTGTGTATTCTGAGATCACACACATACCTGCCAATATACCTGGGAAGGGTTGCTATGTCACAGTTACACTTGAGTTCTTGGCAGGCAGGACTGAGGAAGAGTAATTTGGAACAAGTTTTACATCTATTTAGAAGAAATCACTAGTATGCCCTTAAATAACAGGTTACAATAGAAAGATACTGCCTGGAAGTTATCCTTTTCACTTTGGTTCACTTTTAGTTTTTGTTTGTGATTTACATAGTTGTTTGATTCATTTGCTTATAGCACAATCCTGCCACAAAGTATTAAAGCACAAGATACTTATTCCTTCAACATCTGCATTTTTCAAGTTTTATACTCTACTATATCCACAGTATGTTAGTAGTTCTTAAATGTTTAAAAAAAATAAATGGGTAAACTCTTCTAAAAATGCAGATGTCTTTAACTACAATGGTACTAGATGGCAAGAAGACAATGAGGGAAGGGAAGAAAGCAAACATGTTCATGTGCAGGGAATGTGGTTCAAGTCTTTGGATTTAAAAACAAGTTCCCCAGAGAAGCTGGCTATAATGGAATTTCCAGAAAACTTCCTCCCCCCACACCCCAACACCCCACAAAAGGACCTGAAAAGCCCCAATCCGAACTTTGGAAAACTACAGTTATGAGATGCTAATAAATGATGATCAAAGCAGTTGGAGGGAGAAGGATGAATGTGTCTTCCATTTAGGTACAGTTCACATAGCATGGCCTCTTTAACTGCTGTTGGTGGGTGAGTAAAAATCACTGAAGTATCAGAAGTTCTCTGAAGGACAGGGGTAGAAAAGTACTGAACATATTACTTTATCTAAATCAATAACAGGGCTTCATGGCTAGGAAAATTTTCTAAACAGTAAAATGACTCCAGGATAGATCTCTCTCTCCAACATTAAGTGTAGCAAAATTAACAACAACAAAAAAATTTACAAGTAGATATAGTGATAACAGAAAATTACAAGGCAGAGAACACAAAAGAATCAAGACAATGCTACAGGTTCAACAGTATTCCATGAGGCTAGAAAACCTATTAACTTTGAAAGCCCTAGCAAAATATCACTCTTGTTTATAAATCACTTATTTATTTTATGACCACACGTTGAATTCCTTTTCTTTCCACATACTGAAGAATTCTACATTCAGCCTTTAAGCATTCTGCATTTCTTTGCCAATCTTGTAGCTGAGTATCTTGTTCCAGTCGATTTTGGTGCGGGTAACTGGAAGCTGCCGGCGCAAAGCCTTGAATGTGGTATCTGACATTGTTTGATAGTTTTCACTAATTGCTGTCTGCAATAGATAATTGAAAATGAGTTGCTCAAACAGAAATGGGATTGGTTGTGAATAGCAAAGTAATGCTATAGTCAATGCATAGGCTTGAGACCCCTGTGAAGGAGAGATAGGATGTATTTCTAGTGAGATCCTCTCCAATCTCTGAAGTGGGTCAAGAAGCTCACCTTGGCCGGGTGCAGTGGCTCACGCCTGTAATCCTAGCACCCTGGGAGGCCGAGGCGGGAGGATCGCTTGAGCTCAGGAGTTCGAGACCAGCCTGAGCAAGAGCGAGATCCCGTCTCTACTAAAAAAACAGAAAGAAATTAGCTGGACAACCAAAAATATATAGAAAAAATCAGCCAGGCATGGTGGCGCATGTCTGTAGTCCCAGCTACTTGGGAGGCTGAGGCAGGAGGATCACCTGAGCCCAGGAGTTTGAGGTTTTTGTGAGCTAGGCTGATGCCAGGGCACTCTAGCCAGGGCAACAGAGTGAGACTCTGTCTCAAAACAAAACAAAACAAAAAACAAACAAAGAAGCTCATCTTCTAAAACTAGAGCTATGGTCCTTTGCAATCCCGAAATCCTGACTGTAAGCAGAATGCCAAGTTGCTGCAAACTCTCCACACTTAGTAGCGCTGAATAAATAGTATGTATATTTACATTAAAGGACACAGGTCTAACCAACTATGTTAATAGCAAAATAATAAGATAGTAGAAAACTAGAAAAATTAGCTTCACATCTTCTTACCTGATACTCATTTTCTGCATTCTCTATGATTTTAATAAACTCCTTGGCAGTTTGGACTTCATTCTAATGGAGGGAGGAAAAGGAGAAAATAAGAATTTTTTAAAATGTATAAGCAGTCAATAAAAAGATGCTGCAAAGTAAACCCATCTTAACTAACATTTGTATAACAATTTCTGGTTTACCAAGTTTTCCCACGCACTTCACCTGCTTTGATTCCCACAACAACCCAGTGAAATAGATACATCGTAATCATCACCTCCATTTTGCAGATGAGAAAATAGAACCCTCTTAAGTGACTTGACCAAAATTATACAGCTTTTGAATGACAAATATGGGATCTGAATCTAGATCTTCACCAAAAAAACCCATGCTCTCTCCACTTTACCACAATATGCTGAAAAGACATCAAGTCTTCAAATCTTTTTTTTTTTGGAGACAGAGTCTCACTTTGTTGCCCAGGCTAGAGTGCTGTGGCGTCAGCCTAGCTCACAGCAACCTCAAACTCCTGGGCTCAAGTGATCCTCCTTCCTCAGCCTCCCGAGTAGCTGGGAATACAGGCATGCGCCACCATGCCCAGCTAATTTTTTCTATATATTTTTAGTTGTCCAATTAATTTCTTTCTATTTTTAGTAGAGACGGGGTCTCGCTCTTGCTCAGGCTGGTCTCGAACTCCTGACCTTGAGCGATCCACCTGCCTTGGCCTCCCAGAGTGCTAGGATTACAGGCGTGAGCCACCGCGCCTGGCCAAGTCTTCATATCTTGATTCCTTGAAGATATTTCTCGTTTAAAACGATGAACAATGCCCTCAGACAAATCAGTCATATACATTAAGCTCATATCCTTCTTTATTTGCCACTTACGATGTTAAAGCAGCCAATCACATTTTGTATTAATACATGATTCAGGTACAAAGTGAATCTCTCTTCCTCTCACCATTAATATAACAGAATTAAAGGGAAGAAGGCAAGATTTAATGACTAGAGCAGCGGTCACAAGACAGACTGTGAAGAGGTCAAAACTATTCTCCATTTTTACAACAGTACTAAGACAAAGTTATTTGCTCATGTTACTCTCACTCTGTAATGCTTGTACAATGCAGTTTCCAGGAGACTACATGACATGTGATGACTTTATCACTCTGAGGGCTAATGGAATGTATGAGGCAGATGTGAGAATCCTGCTGTCTTCTATTAAGCCAGGCATTACACAATTTGTGAAGACATAAATTAATGCCACTCCTCTAGTTTCCTGTTGTTGTTTGGAAAATATAGTTACTCATAAAAATGTTACTTAAGTTAACAAGTAATGAGTTTGTTTTCATCATTTTTAATTAATATTTTTAACATTTCTCAGTTTTACTTACTTTTTGAGACAAGGTCTCACTCTATTGCCTGGGCTAGAGTACAATGGCATCATTACAGCTCACTGCAACCTCAAACTACTGGGCTCAAGTGATCTTCCCTCCTTAGCCTCCCAAGTAGTTGGGACTATAGGCATGTGCCACCACACCCAGCTAATTTTCTATTTTTTTGTAGAAATGGGGTCTCATATGTTGCCCAGGCTGGTCATGAACTCCTCAAAGGATCCTGCTGCCTCAGTCTCCCAAAATGCTTGGATTATATGCATGAGCCACTGTGCCTAGCCTCATTTTTAATTTTGATACATATAACACATAAATAAAAGCTCTTTACGGGTACTCAATAACTTCTAAGACTATAAAGAAGTAATGAAAGAAAGAATAAAAAGAAATTGTGCCTCTTCTTTCAAGTTATAGAACATAATACTTTCCAATTGAATACTCCTAAAAATGTTGTTTCTTTAATGATATAAATGCAACCCTATTAGGATTTAGTTTGGCAAACTTTCCTTGCTTCTGGAATTTATTGATTCTGGTATTTATTACTGTCCTTGAGCAAATTTTATAATTGGGAGAAAGCGAGAAAGAAGGAAGTTTCTCTAAAGCCATAATCTCTAGTTTGAGTCAAAGACTGTGGACTAATATAGCTGGTTGGTAGTAAGAGGGACTAATGGAGGCTGCCAAAATCAAAGCACCGAAAGCAAACTGAATTTCTACTGGCAGAATCAGGGCTCAGGCTCAAAATGAAATTTTTTTTAAGAAAAATAAGACACAAGTCAGACAGACGTTAAATATTCCATACTCACCGAAACAGTTATTGAATCCTGTACATCTTTATGACTAACCAACTGAACATTGCCATCTTCGTAATAGTGAACCTGTATGAGACAATGTTTTGGCAAGTTTATATTAACTTCATATATACACCTATTGCTTACGATACAAATCTGTGCTATAAGCCGTATTTAAGTTGGTAAGCCATTTTTACGAACTCTGAACAAATAATATAACCAATGGTAATTCACAATGGTGGTTAATTAATTAATTTATTTTGTTAATTCAAAACCACAGAACACTTAATTCCTTCTTTCCTTACCAAGGAAAACTGATTATTATAAGTTCAACAAACATTATGTGCTTATTACATTCCAGGCACTGTACTAAGCATTGTGAACACAAAGATGAGTAAGACCCCACTCCTAACAGTATTAAAATAATTAAAATCGGCTGGGCGTGGTGGCTCACGCGAGCCGAGGCGGGTGGATCGCTCAAGGTCAGGAGTTCGAGACCAACCTGAGCAAGAGTGAGACCCCGTCTCTACTAATAATAGAAAGAAATTAATTGGCCAACTAAATATATATAGAAAAAATTAGCTGGGCATGGTGGCACATGCCTGTAGTCCCAGCTACTCAGGAGGCTAAGACAGAAGGATGGCTTCAGCCCAGGAGTTTGAGGTTGCTGTGAGCTAGGCTGACGCCACGGCACTCTAGCCCGGGCAACAGAGTGAGACTCTGTCTCAAAAAAAAAAAAAAAATAATTAAAATCATTGAACAGTTTTTCTCTGTGAAAACCAATGAGTTTTAATGGATCCTAATACCTGACACATCTCTCTATATACGGTATCATTGATATTGAAAAGCAAATCCAACCAGGTGCAGGAAAAGCTTAACTGAGGGTTAAAGACAAGATTGAAAAATGAATATTTTATTGGTAAATTAGACTACCAAAGTAAGATAAAAGCAGTTCTGAAGATATAAGGTAAAATGAGATGCTGTAATTATGAAAACAATTAGCAAAAAGGAGGAGTACGTAAGAGACAGACTAACAAATCAATGACATATAAGGCTTACAGCAGGTTTTGGCAATTTACAAGGTAAGTTCAGTCACCCTAACATGGCTACCGACTGGCCATCTACAATAAGATGAGGGTATCCTTTTGTTAAGTGCATACGGTTCTGAAAATAGGAGTTGTCACCTATGGGGACAAGGGAGAGAAGGGTATCTCGCAAGGAAACAAAAAAGTACTAAGAGAATGGAGTACAAGTGGTTTAGTTTAGAGAAGAGCGAAGAACTCACTGCGTATGAGTATGTGTAGGAGACAGTGGGGCAGGAGACACTGCTAAGAAGCAGGAGACAGACTGTGAAGAATAAAGCACCTTATAAACCATGTTAAGAACTTAGACCTTATCCTATCATAGGTGATGCGAACTCAGGAAAAGGGCATGTTTTAGAGAGATTATACTTGTGCTATGAAGAAAATAAAATGAAAAGATCTGAAATTGGGGGTTGGAACAGTAGTTCAGGCAATGAATGCTGCTTCCTTCGTCTAGTGCCATGATCTCAATGTTGGTGTTTTCCCAAAAGTCTTACGTTGGAACCCAATACCCAGTGTGATAGTATTAAGAGGTGGAGACTTTGGGAAGTGATTAGTCACAAAGGCTCCACCCTCATGAATGGAATCAACATCCTTCTAAGAGGCTCAAGTGAGCTCTCTTGCTCCTCCCCCACCATCTGAGAACACAGTGCTCACCCATTCCCATCATGAGAGGACACAGCAAGAAGTCATCATCTATGAAAAACAAGCCTCACCACACATCGAATCTGCTGGTGCCTTGATGTTGGACTTCTTAGCCACCAAAAGTGTTACCAATAAATTTCTGTTGTTTATAAATTGCCCAGCCTAAGGTATTTTATTATAGCAGCCCAATGAACTAAGACATCTTAGTTTTTTGAACAAAAAGGAATGTTGTTAGAGATAAAGTAGAAAACAGGACGAGGGGAATAGTAATCTTCACTACTACTGCTATTATTTATTGAGCCTTTACTAAGTGTTAAGCACTACGCAAAACACTTCACTTATTATCTCATTTAGTCTTTACAAAAACTATGAGATGAGGACTAACTCTATTTTTTTTTTCTTACAGCTGAGGAAACTGAGGCTTTAAGCAGTTTAATAACTTACCCATGATCACATACCTACTGAGAGGAAGAACTAGGATTTGAATTCCGTCAAATTCTAGATCTAAAACCTATTCAACATACACAATACCTTCTAATGCTATGCTTTGTCAAAAAGTCAGAAATTCTTCAATCTTGGTAGAAATAAAGTGTCTCACTGGGGGTTTACCCTTTTGGGATATCATTAGAAGGAGATAATTAACAGCCTAGCTTCATTTAGGCAGAAACCACGGTCCTATTCATAATAAAAGGACTTCCCTGTGGGCAATGTGAACCTACTATATATCCATGTTTAAGGGACAAAAACAGGTATCTTCTTCAATGGGGACAAACAGGTAGCTCCACCTAGATGGGAATGAGATTTTATTTTCCATACTCTCTCCAAACCCTGAAATTGCATCTTCTGGCTTTCTACACGAGATTAAAGAAGAAAAGAAGGGAGATGATAAATGCCTCTAATACTTACATGCAAAAATCAGAATAGCAAGATGTGGGCAAAAAAGATTGGGCTAAATAATGACATATAAAGGCTAAAATCCCAACAGACAAGGACAAGGATATTCAAAATACAGGTAGGTCACACCTAAACACTAGTTTTGTTTGTTTTTCAACTAAGAAACTAGAATAAAGGGGCTCAAAAGAACACTGGGAAGGGGAATGAGTATAAGCAGGATGGGGTATATTAAAAAAAAGGACAGAGAGAGAGAGAGAGCGCGCTATCTGGCCAGAAAAGAAACAAGGACTTAATATATTTCTCTGAACCCATCTGAAGAAAGGAGGCAATGCAGGGCACTTTCATTTTTGTCCAAGGACAAAGACTATGCAATTGGTATGAACTTCCATTATGTTTCTTAAGAACTAGGGCATGGATAGGAATATAGGATAAGGCCAATAAGTCTGTTCATGAACTCAGTTGGAAATTCTAAAAATATTAATTTCATTATCTAATACACTAATGATGTAATAATTGTTAGAAATTAAGCTTAAACTCTGCCTGTTCCAAAACAAAACCTTTTCTAGGTTTCATCTGCTAATATGAAAATGGTTCAGTTAATACTTACAGAGTTCAATGGGACTGCCATCAACACAAATCCTCAGACATTGTTGCTTTCCCAGAACTACCCTTTTGCCTACAGACTAGCCTAAATATCTTAATGACTCTTCCAAATAACTTTCACTCCAATTTTTAAAAGATATATAAATGAAGTAAGCCTTCCCCAAAAGTCTGATCAGACAATATGTGCTTAGAAAGGTATAAATGAGGTTCTGTACACTGGGGTCTCTTATAAAAGTCCTACCAGAAATCATCACCCTTTGTGATGAGTGCTCGTACTTTATAGGTTTGCACTGGCAAAGCTAAAATACAAATAACTGTTTCTGCCTGTAAACAAAGTAAATTTACTTACATAAATTTATAGTAAGCTGCCAGATTAACCCTGATGCCATACAAAAGGTCTAGAGCTGTGGCCCCCAATTCCCGAGCTGCGAACTGGTACCGGTCCATGGCCTGTTAAGGACCAGGCCACAGAGCTTCCCTGTCCACTTTCCTCATGGAAAAATAGGAAGTGGGGGAGCACACAGCAGGAAGTGAGCGGCAGGAAGCCAATGTCCCATTGCTTGCATCACCACCTGAGCTTTGCCTTCACCCCCCACGGTCTTTCATGAAACCAGTCCCTGGTGCCAAAAAGTTTGGGACCACTAGTCTAGAGCATTAGGCTACTAATAGATTCGGTTAACATAAACAGAACAATATACTGTTTTAGCAGACCCCACGCTAAAGATTTAAGGGTAAATAGCTTATTTGGGAGCTAATCTCAGGAAGCTTGATCAGGGGACTGAGAAAGTGAGACATGGAAGAGAAGGTAGCCTTACAGCTACATTAATGAACAGTTACAGCTGTGGGCACTGGGCTCTGGAAGACTAAGTAGAACATGCTTCAGTGTTGTCTCACTTGAGTGAGGAAGCTGGCATATTTATTTACTAACTCTTACATAACACTGAGGGCTGCTCCCAGAGCTGTGAACACTTTCAGGCTGTCTCACCTGGGGGATGCTACTTGTAGCAGGAAGCTATAGGTGTGTATGAAAAGAGAGGATGCAGACAGCATTTACTACCTACGCACCTGATTAAGTTATACTATTAAAAAAGATAATTCTTGGCAGGGCACGGTGGCTCACACCTGTAATCCTACCACTCTGGGAGGCCGAGGCGGGTGGATCACTCAAGGTCAGGAGTTCGAAACCAGCCTGAGCAAGAGCGAGATCCCATCTCTACTAAAAATAGAAAGAAATTAATTGGCCAACTAAACATATATAGAAAAAATTAGCCGGGCATGGTGGCACATGTCTGTAGTCCCAGCTACTTGGGAGGCTGAGGCAGAAGGATTACTTGAGCCCAGGAGTTTGAGGTTGCTGTAAACTAGGCTAACACCATGGCACTCTAGCCCGGGCAACCGCGTGAGACTCTGTATCAAAAAAAAAAAAAAAAAAAAAGATAACTCTTGCTAATTGTTATTAAAGCAAGACTGAATACAATATAACACGGGTACAATTAGATACTGATCTTCTCACTTATCTGTAACTGTTTAATCTGACCTTAAGAGTTAGTCAGGCTTAAAAATTACATCACCCTGAATTTAGAAAGTGAAACCTCTGCTGAGATATTAGAAGACTTTAATCCAGATAGGCATCGAATGAGTTAAGAGCTACCTTATTCAGCTGCCTGTCTGCCCTGACACCGGCATTAGAAATCTACTCTGCTTGGCTATTTATACTCTAACAAGATGCTCTAGCCATTCTCTACAGTTCCTCTGTTTTATTCAGTTTAGTTTAATTTAGTTTTATTTATTTTAAAACCTTCTGTCAAAAAACCAAAAACCACCAACAAAACCATTCATATAGCTTTTCTTCAGAAGTTATATATATATATACACACACACACACACAAACACACAAATGAGATAATATACCCTAAGTTACAGTAGCTGCTATATAGTAACTTCTTACTTATTTTGTTCTTTCCTAAAACTGCTGTTTGGTAATTTCTGGAAAAATCTTACATTATTTTTGAAAGTGAACATGAATAGTCATGTTGCAGTACATTCTACGTGACTATCCTTTATCAACCCAGAACAGCTCTGTTTAACTATCTCCCCAGGGAAGGGGCTTCTGTTTCTATTCGCTGCCTTCGATCTTCCTTTGCATCTACATATAGTTTGTCCTTATTTCTGCTACTAGAATATCAGCTTGCATGTTTTAAAGATGTGAATTTTAGCACATTGCCACACTAGGAAAAAGTTTTTTTCCTTGGGGCCACGGTGTTTTATTACGAAAATAAAAGAAAAACTTTGAAAACAAACGATCCTTTCTAATTTAATGAAAAATTTATTTTTTATTGTTTTCTGTAGATGAGTTATATGCAACTTGATAAATAATTCTCACAGCTCCCAAAGTGAAGAGACGTGTGAGTTACAAATGCTTCATGAGGCCCCAGGCTCAAAACTAGCATGAGTTAAATACAACTCACATGGCAGTTGATGTGTTAAACCGCAGTCTATAAACATGTTGGAATCTCACCTGAATCTTAAGCACTCCAACCACCTGGGCTGTAGGTGGTGTAATGGTGAACTTCCACTCTGATCTCCAGCGACCATTCCTATTAAAACACACACACACAATCCTTCAGAATTAGCAATAATCAGCAAGAAAGAGGTGATTTATCACTGAGTCAGAGAAGCTGGTCAAGAGGGAAAAGAAAAAGAGTCATTTCCAATTTGACAAACTCAAAGCTCCATCTACTTAAATATAAATCTGGATCCAAGTGGTCCACCCATAAGACTTTTCTAAGTTATTTTGACTTCCATTTTTCCTTTTCTTCTCTTGAAGTAGAAAACTATGCCTATTCTGTTCACAGGAGGCTCTTCCAAAAATGATAGGCTGCTGAGTTATTAACTCAAGTATTATTAACCCTAACCCAAGTATAACTTGGATTTTCAACTGAGCACTTTATTAATTACTTGTTCTCACTCAATATAAGAGTTTTGTTTTGTTTTGTTTTTTTAAAAAAACAACATGATTATAAAATCTTAGAATTGGAAGGAGTCTAAATCTCTCATTTTATAGTTGGGGAACTGAAGTCTATAAGTTATTTATTCCAAGCTAGTTAGATTAAAAACCATGTCTCAACTGCTGGTTTTTTTCTAACATAAATTAGATACAAATAGAAGGGAACATCTGTTTCTTACCAGAAGTTTTTAGGTTGAAACTGGTGGCTTTCAATACATGCAATAATAGTCTGTTGCCCATCTATAGTTTTAGCATAAACCTATTATTGGAAAAAAACACAGTTAGACTCCAAAAACATATGTAATCTAAACAATAAACACTGTACAAAAGCATTGTGCTAAATCCTGGAGGGAGACAAAGAATTAGACAGAATGAGATTATGATACAACAGAGTTCATGGGATATGAACACACAGCAGAGCATGCTAGGTTCTAGCAGAGACAGTAGTACAACGAGTACAGAAGGAATTACTGCTCTTGGTTTAGAGTACACGGGAGGTGCCATTTAGGCTGGGCTTTACAAGACAAATGAGATTCTGATAAGCAGAGGCTGAGAATAAAGATGAGTAAATAGCGCAAGCAGGAAACTGAGGGCTTGTTCCGTGAATGGCAGTTAGTTTTCTCAGGTTAGAGAGTGTGTGAAGTAGACTAGTGGGAGACAAAACAGGATGGTAGGTTTAGGTCACATAATAGCAGGCAATGGAGAAACAGAAAAACATGGCCAAAACTAAAATTTTGGGAGAATAATCAATATTAGTGTACAGGATAAAACGGAAGAAAAGCTGAAGGTTGGTTAGGAGGCCACAGAATTAATCTAGGCAATAAGCTACGGGGTGTCCACGGGAATGGTAAAGAGTGGTTGCATACAGAATGCAGAAGTATGATCAAAAGTTTAGCAATATATTGCAAATTAAGGGGAAAGGAAAGAAGGAAGCAAAAGATGATGAGAAAGATGGTGGTATCATTAACAAATTGGAAATCCAGATGGAGATGTCTGGTTAGTACTGAGAAATACCAACTCTTCTTCAGTGTGGGAGAGGTGAATGGAAATGCAATCACCAAGAGAAAACAAAGAAAAGAAACAGTGATTTATAGCTGTGGTCCACAACCTCCAGACCAGTACCAGTCGGTGGCCTGTTAGGAAACAGGCTGCACAGCACCACCTAAGCTCGGCACCAGCCCCCACCCTTGGTCCATGGAAAAATTGTCTTCCATGAAACCAGTCCCTGGTGCCAAAAAGGTTGGGGACCGCTGCTATAGTCACAAATATGTGTTTACATGTATTTTCCACTTATTCTAATAAATCCAGTGAAACACACTGCTATCTACAGATGATAGAGTGGAAGTTCACAGAGCTTCTTGCCTAAGGTCACTTAGAAAGCAAGTGGTAAAGGCAGAATCCAAACCCACTGTTTTTGTGACACAAACGTCTCTGTTACTTTCCGTACATTAAATGGACTATGAGCTTTCAAGAGAGAGAAATATTATCTTTGGGGAATGCCTACATTTACAAAGGCAGGGAAGGAAAAAAATGAGTACTAACAGAGTAATTAGAGGATGCTGACACAGAAGCCTAAGCAAATCGTAATTTCTAGAAGCAGCTCGTTGGCCTCAGTGTGAAATGCCATACAGAAGTCAAGGACTAAGAAAAGGACACTGCCATCAGGGAATTCAGGAACCATTAGTAACCCCAGAGAGCAGTTTCTGCAGAAAAGGGACGAAGGTGAAAAACCGAAGGGTTCAGAAGTGGATAAAGGACACGGCAGCAATGGGGAAGCATGCTTGTAGGTTTGGTGAAGACGCAGATGAGGGAAGGGAGAAAGTGGAGACAAAGAAAGAGAAATGACTTGCAGAAACGATGACTGAGGAAAGTTTTTTCCCCTTAATGACAAGAGAAATAAGACTATTTGTAGGTAAAAAGAAATATATCAGAAGAGAAATAGATGTCTTGAAGTACATGGGATAGTATGAAATCAAGAATAAGAACCCTTCTTCCTCAGATTTAAGTACAACTGAAGCGAGGGAAGATTTCTGACTTAACAAAAGAGATATAAAAGACTTCACGTCAGTCTCAATCCTAACAAAATGTGGGGGATTAGATGTGTGTCTGGGGACAATGAGAAACGTTTGGAACGTACTATATAGAAAATGTGATAGGGAATAAGAAGACGAAATTACAGGCTACTAAGCAGGACAGCTAAGGATATAGAACACTTATGTACAGTAGACACCATTAGAACAATTCCATGACTTTCTGTAGCTCCTTTGATAGCTAAGAGAAATGACAATAACTGACAATAATTGTGTATGTTTACAGTGTGTACGTGATGTTTTGAAATATGTATACACTGTAGAATGGCTAAGTAGAGCTTATTAACATGCATTACCTCCTGCCTTGGCCTCCCAAAGGGCTGGGATTACAGGCATGAACCACGATGCCTGGCCTGAATAGTCAATTTCTAAAAGGCAGTGTTGTCATGTCTCCCTTTGCAATACTGGCTTCCAGAAAGGAATTCTGTACTTATCCACCATAATGGGTTTTCTTCATTAGTTTTTAAAAAAATCAAACATATAATAATAATGACATCTAATATCTATGTAGAGCTTACTTTGTGCCAAGCACTATTCCAAGCACTTTATATTTTATATACATTATTAATTCACTTAATCCTCATGACAACTCTATGAGGTCAAAAACTATTATTTCCAGTTTACAGATGAAGAAGTTGAAGCACAGAGATGTTAAGTAATTTACCTAAGCTCACACAACTAGTTAGTGGCAGAGCTAGGAGGCAACTTAGTAAGGTTTCAAACTAAGTAAGTGACCATAACTAATATTCTACATTGCTATGTAACTCATCATTATTACATATTTAAAATATTCTAGTTAATAACAATCTATTATTACTTGAAAACCACCGTGATAGATTTTAAGTGTTCTCACCACAAAAAAGGTACATGAGGTAATGCATGTTAATGAGCTCTATTTAGCCATTCCACAATGTATACATATTTCAAAACATCACGTACACACCATAAACATATACATTATTGTCAGTTAAAAATAAATTTTAAAGTGCCAAAATAAAATATTCCAATTAATATTTTTCTTAATGTTATAATTTTTTATTTATTTTTATTTTTTCTCTTCCTCCTGTGAAGATAAATGTCATAACCTTATAAGGAGAAATCAAGTAGAGCCAATTTCATCATTTTTAGAGTCAAGAGGTAGTAAAAGATAATCAAACTACTCTTCATTTTTAAAAAATTGTTTAGTTCTAATAATGTTGATTATCCAGTGAAAACACCTAAACTGTGCAGAAGTAGCTTTTTGTAAAAATGCCTACATCGAAAAGTCATAAATGTGAGCAATAGCTCTCCAGACAATCTTCATTTATTATTTTCCCACACTGAAGCTTAAGACCTTTAAAAACTTTTTTTGATGGTTGTAAGAGGCAATTTCTCATGAGTCTATAGAAGAAATGTGAAATAGAATACACTGAGATTTAAATGTTTTATGCACTGGGATTTTAAAAAGGAATTTCCTATATAAAATTTTCCACATATTTATACCCCTTTCAAAAATGATTTAGGAAATAAAATGCAGAGACCACAACGAAGAAGAAAGAAGTGATATTTGGCAGGCCAAAGTCCCCAAAAGATAAGGTAAAATATAAGAAATAAAACCCTCTAATTATGAAGTGAGTAGATACTTAACAGTACAGAAGCCGTTGGAATAATGATCTTTCACGTAGGCTCTTAAAGCACTATCACAGGATTCTCTCCAAGACTTCAGACCTCCATCTACTTCCTCTGGCTGGGGGTCACTTGCTTCTTTCCGTAAGTGATCAAACTTAAAGGAAATTTTGTTTCTTGGGTCTAAAAATCTGCTATTACCCAGGTCACCGTGCTCTGTAATTAAGACCTTCCAAAGAATAATTACGAACATTAGTAACTCTGTAAAAAAGACAGTTCTTATCACATTTTCCAAAATAAACACATAAATAAAAATTCTGAGGAAGACAGTTAACTTTTCATTTAGTCAGATTTCTCTTTCATACTGATTTTCAACTGAGTCCTATTTTTACTATTATAAAGAATATTATATTTATGGGTAAGTCAACTTTAAACTGCAAAACTTCCCCCATCCTAATAATACACATCATTTCTTGGTTAATATCTAATATATAAGATCTGTTGCAACATAGTTGCAACTTTTATATTCTTTTTTTCAGGTATTTTTCCAGAGTCATTATACTTAGCATTTAAAATAGGTAACATATTCACATGGTTCAAAAATGAAAAAATACATAAAGTGGAGTTTTTATCACCCCATCTCCCAACCATCAAATAAGTAATAAGTAGTGTAAATGTAAAGTCATCTAAATTTCAGTACGAATGCCTGTTTTTCCATTAAATACAGTATCTGCTGTTGTTCTTATCAAGGAGAATTAGAGACAGCTGAAAAACGAGTGAAAACTCAAATCCTTTTATTTTCACTGTTCTTATTGGAGACCATTCTCCTTTCTTATCAAAGAAACTACTAGCGTTATCAAAGAGAGGAAGAATGCCCTAATATGTAGGATATTTACAAAAACTATGAAAACTAAGACATGAATTTGTTCAGCACCTGGTTCAGACATCTGCTTTGGTTTCTAAGATCTTTACAACCTGCCAGGCATAGCCTATCTAACAGGCAATTATTACCTGATCTTCATATCCTTCTATCTTCACAGGTGTGAACTGATCCATGTTATACTGGGCAAATGCACTGTTTTTTAAAAAGTTAAAAAAAAAAAAAAAAGGAGGAAGAGAGAAAATAATTATGTATAAATAAACACGAAAGTCGTTCACATTACAGTGAAAGGGAATATACTGCATGGTACCTTTTCCCTTTCTCCCCACACATCCAGTGTTAGCATAATAACCTTTCAGCTTTCTGAAGGGACCACTCTGCAGAGATCTCAGAAGTTCCCCAAGCTCTGAAATTACCTTTTCGTGTTCACTCCTAAGCTCCAAAAAACCTTAGACAATTCCAAAGTTCTTTTTTGTTTGTTTTTTGTTGTTGTTGTTTTAGAGATGGGGGTCTCTCTATGTTGGCCATGCTAGCCAGGGCTCAAGCAATCCTCCTGCCTGAGCCTCCTGAGTAGCTGGGACTATAGGCACACACCACCATGTCGGGCTAATTCTAAAGTTTTAAAGCAATCTGATTACTGTGAATTGCCAACAGCTTTAATCGTTTAGGCACAAACTTTCAGTAATTCAAAGAATCTTCAATACATATATTATTTTGGAAATGACTTTTTAATTCTTAGCTCTCTGAAGCAGGACAGGGTAAGAAAAACCAGGAGCCTAAGGCACAGAGCACATTTAAAAAGGGGTATGCATAAAGTACATGCCACACATTATTATTTCTTTATTTGTCCAGTGTTTGATTTATAAAATCTGTATTTATTTATTTTTTTTCAAAGAGACAGGGTCTCCCTCTGTTGCCCAGTGCAGTGGTGTGATCATAGCTTACTACAGTGATCTTGAACTCCTGGGCTCAAGCGATCTTCCTGCCTCAGCCTCCTAAGGAGCTGGGACTATAACCACACCCAGCTAAATTTAAAAAATTTTTTTTGTAGACACAGGGTCTTGCTATGTTGCCTAGGCTGGTCTCCAACTCCTGGCCTCAAGCGATCCTCCCCCATTAGCCTGCCAAAGTGATGCAATTATAGGCATGAGCCACCGCACCCCACAGAAAATTCTGCATTTTCAATGGCTCTCTAATACATTTTACAAAGTAAGCTAAAGCAAAAGGTAAAAGATGTAAATAAGCTGCAATGAGAGAGCATAATACACTTACATTATTGAGAAGTAGCAGCCTTCTCACAGAACTCCCAATTTTAACCTGCTGAAATACCTGCTAGACCACTAGTTTTAAGCAGAACGTTAAAATTTTTGCCAGGCTTTTCAAGAGAAAGCAAAATAATATTCAAACTTCTTCAAATATTTAAGGCGGATTTTCGATCTTCACATTTTGTTAAAAGTTTTATTGTGTTTTTAAATGAATAATTTCCTTAAAATACCACATCCCCACAGAGCAGAATGAGTCCCAAACACACTAGCTCTTCAGAAAGATAAATTAATTGTTCATGGAAAGTAAATTAATTTTTTAAAAAAGCTTAAGGAGTAGGAATTAAATAATATCCCATTCCAGTGTATGTCCTAAGACTGTGGTTTACAAACACCAACACCATCACTACCGATGGCATCGTTGGGAATAGAAAAAAAAACAACAACAACAAAAAAACAAACACCAACACCAAAATTTGCTTACATTTCATTCCATCTTAAGTAAATAGCTACTCAAGCTAAAAACCTGAGGACATCCTTGGCTTTTATTTCTCTCACACTTTACATCTAAACCGTCAGTAAATCCTGTCGGCTTTACTTACAAGCCTAGTCAGAATCTGACTCCTCCCCACTACCTCCACCTGCTACCACTCTAGTCTAAACTCTAAATCTATCCTTAACTACTCTAGTAGCCTCTGCCTCCCCTGCACAGGAGCCAGTGATTATTCTAAAATATGTCTCATCATGTCATTCTCTGCTCAAAACACTAAGTAACTTTCTATCTCTCTCAGAATAAAATTCACTCTTTAATGTGACCTATCACACCCTACTTATTCCAGAAGTGCTGGTATCGTCGGGGAATGGTTATGGTAGTCAGAAACATAGGTGAAAATCCAGGAAAGAGGGTAAATCCTAGGTCTTTCAGGCTTCCTTCATTTTATATAGACAGAAGGCAATAACGATGTTGATTACTGAAACGAACATTTACTGAGCGCTTACTATGAGGACTATGACCGAGGGACTGAAGCACTTCAATACAGATACAAAACTGAACTCTTCATCCCTATGAAAAATCAATTTTTGGGCCCAGGAAAATTCTCCTTTAACAAGAGGGTTCTCCAAGAACCTAGAGTTTATAAGAACCAGCATATTTATAAATACGAAGCTTTAGTGTCAGTGCAATTAAAGCAACTAAAGCATATGAACTACATACCAACTTCTATTTAGTCCTAACTGGAAATGGGACAATAGGCTTAGACTGCAATCATGTTTCAGTGACCTTTAACCCCTACCCCCTTCAGCAGTCCCTTATCAAGTGAAGTACAAAGATTTATTTTGGGTACCTTTCAAGGATAAAACTAGGACCACCATGGCAGGCAAACTGAAGAACTTATGAGATAGCGAATTCCTTATTACTAGAAGCTTTCAAATTGGATAACCATCCGCTCACAGATGTAACTGAGATTCTTTCAATGAAAAAGAAAGGGTAGAACTAGCAAATCATGAATGTCCTTTTCTATGACAAAGTCTATGAATCTAAGAGAAACCAGCATTAGAGTGTATCTTTAACGTGTGCCTAGCTTTCCTAAATCAATGTATTATAATTTGGGTATCATTCAAGATAACAATTACAGTGACACTGCAAATTCCAGGTTTCGCAGAATCTACTCCCAAATGGCTTCCAAAAAAGCAGGGTGGACCTGTCCCCCCACCCCCCACTGCCCCTTCCCACTAATCCCACACCAGCCATTATCCAATTCCGGTTTCCTCTTCACACAGGAACTCTGGGCCAGCTGCGTAGAGAGTAACCGAAATAGAGCTTTGTGCTGAAGAGCAGAGGAGAGCAGTGATAAAGCCAGATAGGTATCAGGGGGCCTTGGAAGTAGACAGAGTTTAGATTTGGTTGTAGAAGATAAAAAATAAAGCACTACTAAAATGTTTTTGAGGCAAGGACAAAATTAAAATGTTATTTTAGAAAGATTAATTAGCTTCACAGTGATAAGGGGTCAATACCTAGGTGGAATAATCATGCCTTTATCCTATGGTTGGTTAACTCTCACTATTAAGGCACTTTATGAATATCTGCTATCCTTTGGCAATTCGAGAAACAATATCATTCCTCAATAGCAGCTTAATGTTTCTATAACTAGCAGTTAAAAAAAAAATTCAACGTGAACTAGAAAAACTACAAAAGAAAAACCTAACTACTAATGTTAAACTGTTTTAATGGGGCAAATCTGGGCAAAAACAAAAGTAAATAATTTCATACACTATAATAAGCTTTGAGAAAGTAAACAACATTTTGGGGCAACATGTTTTCTCCAAGAAAAAAACAACTAAAACTGCTAACATCAAGGGCTCTATTCTGATGTATTTTAAACTTAGTTTTCAGGATACTTGTTTCTGTCATCACAGTTCATCCAATGTTAGAATAATATCATAAGTGGATTTAGAAAGATACTTACTGTGCTGCCCCTTCCCTGAGGAGATTGTCGTTATTAAGCAGTAGCCGAACATCTGAGGAGGAAAGAATGTTAAAATGTTCAGTAGAAGACAAATTTGAGAAATTTTAGCAGATTTCTAGATTAGACTTTTAAAATTCAGGCTTTGCAAGGTTAGTCTTTGGGTGTACTGTATGTGTAGAAATTCTAAGAATGCAAATGAACAGACGCTAATATTCATAGATTTGCCATTAATGTGTACTATAATAATTCAACAATAAATTCTCACGGAATTTCAAAACAAATGATAAAAATGGTTGATAGAAGGTTACCTTTAGGACTGTTAATTCTGTATCTAAATGAATCCTTTAAAATGAGCTTAGATTAAGAATCACAGGTTCTTCTACAACATCAGATTAAGAAACCTGGGCACAATTCAGTTAGTGGCAATGAAATTCTTGAACACATTTTTCTTTTGGAGAATCTAATGTGAGGGTCTACAACATTTTTAAAACGCTGTGTTTTAAAGAGTCTAGTCACTTTTCTTTTGGAAGAAGACAATTTTTGTTACTAAGAAACTACCAAGGCCGGGTGCAGTGGCTCACGCCTGTAATCCTAGCACTCTGGGAGGCCGAGGCTGGAGGATCGCTCAAGGTCAGGAGTTCGAAACCAGCCTGAGCAAGAGTGAGACGTCCCCATCTCTACTAAAAAAAATAGAAAGAAACTAATTGGCCAACTAAAAACATATAGAAAAAATTAGCCAGCATGGTGGCGCATACAGGCGCAGCCTGTAGTCCCAGCTACTTGGGAGGCTGAGGCAGAAGGATCGCTTGAGCCGAGGAGTTTGAGGTTGCTGTGAGCTAGGCTGACGCCACAGCACTCTAGCCCAGGTAACAGAGTGAGACTCTCTGTCTCAAAAAAAAAAAAAAAAGAAACTACCAAGCATTAATTCCAAGAGGGAAGGCTAATTACAAGCCACAGGTGATTGTAATAAGCTTTGAGGCTCTCAGAGCTTCTGAAAGAAGGGCCTGGCAGAGGCCAATGTGTGCCAATAAAAACCAGCCCTCACGCCACTAGTATCTTGCAAATTCCTAATCCAAAGCTTTGCTATCAGTGATTCTCATGATACTCCTGTAAAGTATATTCAGTTGTTAGAAATAAAACAAGGGACTTCTAACTACAAAGGACATTAATTTTGTTAAGTCAAGAATTTATCTGAGCTATAAAGTTTAAGAAGAATTTTCTGAAAGTTCAATTATCACAAATTTACATTTGGTCAAAGTGGAAGAAAGACCAGAGAAAGGCTGCACTTATTTCCCTTGCTATTAGTGCTCAAAATCCACAAACAATTTTATAAAGAGTATCTTGGCCAGGCGCAGTGGTCATGCCTGTAGTAATACTAGTACTTTGGGAGGCCAAGGTGGGGGGATTGCTTAAGCCCAGGAGTTTGAAAGCAGTCTGAGCAATATAGTGGGATCCTATCTCTACAAAATATAAAAAAAATTAGCCAGCATGGTGGCACATGCCTATAGTCCTAGCTACTTGGGAAGCTGAGGTAGGACAGGCACTTGAGCCCTGGAGTTTGAGGTTGCTGTGAGCTGTGATGATGCCCCTGCTCCACAGTCTAGCCCAGGAAACAGAGCAAGATCCTGTTTCAAAAAAAAAATCCTTCTTGAAGTAAATGTTTATGTTTCTATGTTTTTCCTAGTTACCTTTTCTCTGCATCATTAATTTTACTAGTGAAGATTATCGATTGTTCCACCTATAGGACTCTGGGCCAGGTACAGAGGAATATCACACAGTTCCTCTCAAGTAGTTAACCTTCTAATACAAAACCAGAATTTCAAAATATATGTTTGCTAAACTGAACCAAGATGCAACAAAGATCCTGATTTTACTTAAGGGATCTTTAAGATGAATTAATTTAATAACTAAAAAGAGGACTATGATGATTGATTTCATCATGAAGTTCAGGATGCCCCATCTATATTTTTTATCTTATAAGTTGTGCTAAGACAGCAAACAGTAAGGAAGGTTGTAAATGAATTAGAACAGTGGTTCCCAAACTGGCTGTGATTCAGAATCACCTGGTAAAGAACTTGGTAAAACACAGACTACCTGATTCTGCCTCAGATGTAATGAACGAGAATCTTGAGATGATAAAACTGAATCTGTATATTTAATAAGCTTCCCAGGCACAGTCAGTTCAGCACCACTAGTCCTAGAAAGTGTCCTATTCCACTTCCTGAGTGAAAGCACTGAAGAAATTTAAGCTATGACTTATAATGATAAAAATAAAACTATGAAAATAATTTAATATTGTTTCTACATTTATTGATATTAAACTACCTTAAATCTTTTCTCACATTAAGATCGCATCTTAATTTATGGGTTAAGAAGCTTGCTTTTGACTCAGACCTGGGTTTAAATTCTTATCCTAACACTTAGTAGGTGAGTGACCTTGGACAAGTTCTTTTCATCTCCTTGAATCTTCATTTCTTTAGCTATAGCTATAACATGTCATAAGAATTAAACAAGACAGCAAACACTCAATAAGTGGCAGTAATTAAGACGGGATTAAAATAACTAAATACTTATCTTTACTCACCATTGAATACTTCATTAAATTCCCCTGGGGGTGCATGAGTGATGAATTTAGCAGCTATGCGTACCTAAAAAGAAATAAAATTGACAGTAAGAGAATTCTGAAAAGTCATATATAGAAGGAGGAATTAACAAATTACAAAATTTTCATCCTATCCCTTGAAGAAAAAAAGTTCTGTTTAAACCTTTACTGTATGAGGAGCCTTCATATTTTCTTTTGACAAAACACCCCAAATTTATTACTATCAATTATAGGTGTATTCTGACTTTGGAATATACAAGATGTTTTGATCATTTTGAGTTTTTCTTTAAAAAGCTGAATAATCGGCTTTTGGTCAAAATGTACAACATTCACGAAAAGAGAAAGCAATTATCATGATTATGAACATTTAAGTGCAACACAATATTAGCAAGTTAGGTAGTATACCAATATCAAATAGTGTTTATCCCAATGTTTCAATATTAATAAATTAATGCAACTTACAAATTAAAAGAGCAAAACCATGGATGTCACTAATTTTTAAAAAAGGCAGGCTGGGTACAGTGGCTCATGCTTGTAATCCTAGCACTTTGGGAGGCTGAGGTGGGAGGATCACTTGCAGCCAGAAGTTCACAACACAGCAAGACCCTGTCTCTACATAAAACAGAAAAATTAGTCAGGTGTGGTGGTGCGCACCTGTAATCCCAGCTACTTGGGAGGCTGAGGCAGGAGGATTGCTTGAGCCCATGAGTTTGAGGTTGCTGTGAGCTAGGCTGACGCCACAGCACTATAGCCTAGGCAGAAGAGTGAAACTCTGTCTCAAAAAAGAAATAATAAAATAAAATAAAAACAAGACAAAGATGACTCCTATCACCTCTACTATTCAACATTGTACTAGAGGTCCTAAAGAATGCTATGGAAAATATTTCTTCTGTTATCCATCCTTCTACCCTCTACTGCCACTCTCCCTTTCTGGATATCCTATTGTAAATGGATGCTAAAATGTTAGGTTCTAACCTGTATATCTTGGTTTTTTTCCTCCTGTATTTTATATTTCTGGTCCCAATGCTCATTCTCAGTGCTATATTATGAGGGCGAATGCTGTTTCTGTCTGCAGTTTAGCCCAAATGGGAGAAAAGGGAGAAACCAAGTGGTCCGGCTAGCTAAAGAACAATTCCCCAATTAATCTACTCCCAGACCGTTCTGGGTCCCTTCCTTCATGTTTCTTAAATTGACGTGAACTCTCTAGAATAGCTCCAACCTATCTGGCAATACTTATATATAAATATTTGGAAATATCTATGTATAATAATGATGTTAGTAATGATAACAAATAGGACTGACCTCAAATGGATCTCTCAGTATAGTTCTAACTTACTAAGAGAAAAAGAATGCTGAAAATTCTCTAATACTTGATGTGATAATGAGCATGAAGATGATTCAACTCCCTCATGTAGGGCAAAGAGGAACACAATGTACCTAACAATAAACTGAGCCTTACTTCCAGATAGATATCCTCTATTGATTTCTTCATTTTCTTCAAACAATTTTAAGTTCTTGATGACCCCCATCTGATTCAAGCCATTCTTAAGCAGGAAAAAAAGACTTTCAAGAGTCTTCTGAAAATAAAGCTGGGACTGAGAAAAGAATTAGAAAAAATAGAAACACTTTCAACTTTAGTATCCCTAGGTTTATACAAATGATCTTATTGTGACTTGGCTCTTAATCTAAAAAGGACAAAAAAACCCCCCAAAAAACCAAAAACCTGTTTCATAGTGAAACTATTCAGTCAAGAAAGGCCTGCTGATTGATGGAACAAGGTAGAATGGAAAACCTGGGTTCTAATAATTGTCTCTGTTGGTCCATTAGTTAACTAGATTTGTGGTTCTGGAAACATTACTATTTTTGGTCCTGAATTTTATCATTATAACTGAACTAACCCCTCAAAGAGTTAGATTAAAAGATCTGCAAAATTTCTTTCAGCTATAAAATCCTACGTGATTTTTTAAGACTTGGAAGACAAAATGTGGTATGAGGACTACTTGGAAATGGGCATAACGAATCCACACCACAAACATACACCTTAGAATATTCTTATTTACATAAAGTTTGAGGCCGGGTATAGTGGCTCATGCCTGTAATCCTACCACTTTGGGAGGCTGAGGTGGGTGGATCACTTGAGCCTAGCAGTTAAAGACCAGCCTGGGCAACACAGCACCCCATCACTACAAAAAAATTTAAAAATTAGCTGGGTGTTGTGGCATGTGCCTGTAGTCCTAGCTACTTGGGAGGCTAAGGCAGGAGGACCCCTTGAGCCCAGGAATTTGAGGTTATATTGAGCTATGATTGTGCCATTGCACTCTAGCCTGGGTGACAGAGTGAGATCCTGTCTCAAAAAAAAAAAAAAGTTTGAGAACTCTGCCACAGCATGGTAATTACAGATACAGCATTATTTTTCTGGGATGTAAACTGATAGAGATATAGAGGAAATAACTCCATAAGGCTCTATTAACTGAGCAAAAATAAAAAGAGAGATTCTAGGCCGGGCAGGGTGGCTCACGCCTAAAATCCTAGCACTCTGGGAGGCCGAGGTGGGCGGATCACTCAAGGTCAGGAGTTCGAAACCAGCCTGAGCAAGAGCGAGACCCCATCTCTACTAAAAATAGAAAGAAATTAATTGGCCAACTAAAAAAATATAGAAAAAAAA